>JANSTV010062341.1:0-11818 GCA_027564135.1 Lestremia cinerea | reverse complement strand
CGGGAGATCCAGACCGCCGTCCGACTCTTGTTGCCCGGTGAATTGGCCAAGCACGCCGTCAGCGAAGGCACCAAGGCCGTCACAAAATACACCAGCTCCAAGTAAATTGGCAGCGCTATCGAATTTTTAAGGAACGGAAATATTGACGAAGGCCCTTCTCAGGGCCAACCAAATATCTCGATTATGAAGAATTATTACGAATTAAATCAATTTTGACGAAAAACCCAAAGCGGTGTTGTGTCCATCACTTCAATGAATGACGAAATTGCGGTGATTGCATCAGCAAAGGTCGATTCAAAGGTGTTCATTTCGAATGGGAATACACAACGAACGAGACCAGAGTTTCAGGGAATCACATTTTTCGTTTCTCTTGCGAACTTGTACCAGCCAATCATTTCGAATTATCTCGTGATTCATCTTTTTGAGACGCCACAAAATATTCAAACGTCATTGTACATTTCCACTACCATTTCGAAGACGATTTTTGTGCGAGCGTTCAAAGTAGAGGTTATGTTTGCTCATGTACCCAAAACGTATCCATTTTCTGCTCACTGAAGTGACATTAGTGAACGTTCACTTCTCTTCAATACCAGCGCACCGCCAGTAATTTGGTGATTCCACTTCAAAAGATGAATATTCCGAAAAGGACACCCCATTGGCGAACCAAAACCTCAGAAGCAACGCATAAATCTCCCATTCGACGAAAGACTGTGGAAAATTGGAAAAGCCGGCGGAGAGACTATCGGAAACAATTCACTAATCGCGAGTGCATTCAGTCGAGTGCGAAAATGTCAACAAGCCCCATGCAAACCAGCGTAAATTTCCGATAGCAAATTCTGCTGATTCTCCGAATTTCTCCACAGTTCCAGATAATCGTATCCAAAATGACGACAGCTGTAGCTCGTACACGCAAATTCACGATTTGATTTGCTTTGCAGAAAGCAAATAGTCTGCGATATTCTCCAGGTTGTCATCCGTCAACAAGAAGGAGATTCGCGAGAAGCTCGCCGAAATGTACAAAGTGACGTTGTCTTCGTCTTCGGATTCCAAACCAATTTCGGTGGAGGCAAATCAACCGTTTCGCATTGGTCTAAGACACTTTGGACATTGCCGAAACATCGTCTTCAGCGACATGGTCTCTACGAACGACAAAAGCTGACAAGCAAACAACACAGAGAGCGCAGAAATGGCATGAAGAAGGTCCGCGGCACCAAGAAGGCTAAGGTTGGCCAAGCTGGAAAGAAATAACCTGATGATCTTCGTCTGGTGTTCTCTTCACTCAGTTTGCATTATTTATGTACCCAATTTCCGTCAGCCAAACCAGAGATTTTCATTCCAAGATCGAGGACAGTTCGAGGTCGAATAGCCTTCCCAATCATCAATCTTTCGGTTTCGTTTTCATCGATCGCGTGTCGAATTTCCATCCGGTGCATCAAATTACTATCCCTCGAGTGACTGACCATGCTAATCTTCATGTCAGAATCGCAAAATTTGGAAATATTCCGAATAATCAGTGAGTCGCTTCGTAAACAACGTGAAAGGCGGCTCAAATGATTGCGCATTCCACTGACTTTTGTAAACAAACTTATGAAGTTTCAGCGCATTCTTTGAAAACGGAATTTCGCTTAAATTGACGAAGGAGACAAGGCAATTTGGTCAGTCCGACTCGAAACATTCGTTGTGCAGCAGCTTAGTGTGGTTCGGTTCGTTGGAAGGAACTCCTCCAGGAAACACTCGAGACGCATCTCGTGACCAGCAACCAAGTGATTCGGCTCGAAATGTCCCAAAGCGGTGTGATATTGAAACGTGTGTGGGTCCAAGCGAACGACAAGAAACAAGACCTCTGGGTGTCTGGCTTGGACAAGTTCAGCCCATCGAAATTACCGGAAGTTCGCTGTCAAATCCGAGAGAAAGTGTCCAAAAGTGAGTCCACGGATATCCCGATTGAGCAATTTCCCATTTTCTGAATCAACTTCGATATTCTCTCTGCAGTTCAAGACCAGCATGGATCATCGTGTTTCAAGAAGCCCAGGGAAGTCGTCGTTTCCATTCCGTTCGCGTAGCGTTCCCTCCATCCCAGGCATGAGCAACTCTCTTCGATTAGCTTTACTCAAACTATCTCCTTCACTGGAAAATCAACTGAATAAATCTACGTTATTTTTTTAAAGAAATAGAGTCTCTTTGTTCTCCCCAATTGCATCCCAGACGATGATTTTCGAGTCTGAAAATCACCTCTCCACACCTCCACAGGTTCGACGCCATATTCAAACGGCCCACCAACCGTCCGGTTCATTTCGAACCGAAACATTTGACAGCTGTCAGGGAATCAACCGATTCGAGTTCAACAAATACCAAACCGATGCATAACAATGTGTGAGCGTGCAGCGTAGATTTTGAAAGGAGAAGCAAAAGAAACAAAAAGAAGAAGAAGAAAAAGCCCAATAACAGCAACGGTATTGAACGAAAAGCCAAAAAGGCGAAAAAATATAAACACAAAGAAATCACAATGGCAGAGTAGTTTCAGTGTCGAATTAACAGAGTTCCGAGAATAGTCATTGTCATCGGTGAGTCTGCAAGACGGTTTCGCTTGCAGAGCCATTCGATTTGTGGAATCGATGCGATCGAAAAGTGTCAATTGTACGGAATTTACATAAGATAATTTTGATGAGAAATTCATTCGTGAAATGATGCATTGTTGAGTGAGGTGAATTCGAAATTGTAACGATTTAAACGAACGAGCTGTTTACCAGCGATGGACTCATCGGTCACATCGACTGAATCGGCGCCAGAGACCAAGACGGAAAAACTCAAGATCACCTTGAGCAGTCCCACAAACACATATTTTTCGGGCGACACAATCACAGGAGAGGTGGCATTGAGTAGCCAAAAACCCAAGAAAATTCGAGGTGAGTTTTTTGCCTCTGTTGTTGAATTGAGGTCGAGATGATTCACTCATCAACTAAATCGCTTGCAGGAATCTACTTCAAAGTGCACGGCTACGGGAAATGTGGCTGGACTGATTTGCTTCGACGTGATTCGGTGTCTTCGCCAAACGAAAAGGCTGACCGGTCGTCCATCAAATACACTGGCAGTGAGCAGTATCTGAGCTCCGTGATGTACGTAGTTGGCATGAAGAATGGTAAGTGTTCCGTCAGCTACATACTGGTGAATCCTTTTAACATTCACATTGATTGCAGGCCCTTCATTCGAACTGCCCGAAGGCACAACGACCTACAACTTCAGATACGATCTCAAAAAGGATCTTCCCACCTCCTTTCATGGCACCTACGGCAAAATCAAATACAAAATGGAGTTCATCGTGGACAAACCATGGAAATTTGACGTCAAACACGAATTGGTATTGAACGTGATCCAAGTGGTGAACCTCGCACGCTATCCACAAGCAGCAACACCGCTGGAACAACAAATCACACGAAACATCGGCTACATTGGCAGCGGTCCCATCTCATTGCATGTGTTGATCCCGCGATCGGCGTTCGTGCCAAAAGACAAGCTGCCATTGCAGGTGGTTGTGTCGAACAACAGCCGTACAATGGTGGATAAGGTGAAAATGATGATGTACCAGATCGTCCAGTATCGAAGCATGGTGCCGGTCACTGTGACGAAAACGGAAATTGTGCGAATCATCAAGAAGGAGGCGGGCGGAGTGCAGAAGAAAACCGAACAACGTTACGAGCACCTCATTGAGATACCAGACGGATGTGTTCCCAGCGACATCTTTCCGGCCAGCCAAGTGATCAACATCAAATACGAGATCAAAGTCGAGGCGAAGATCAGAGGATTGTACAAGAATTTGGTTGTCACGTTGCCGATCACCATTGGAAACGTAGCCGCTCACTCGGAAGTTCCTAGCAATCCTGTGGTGGCGTCAACGTCCGTCACTCTCCCACCGATGTATCCTACACTTCCGATTGGATTCAATCGCATGAGTCTGGGACATATTCCAGAACATATGCTTCCCGATAATGCATCTTATCGATCGTTGCCAGTATACGAACCGCGATCACCGCCTGCCAATCGAACCCTGCCTTCGGCACCGCCAATGGACTTTTACTCCCCGACTGACAGTCCGAATTCAACTCGTAGCTCCATCTGCATGGACGCACCACCATCTTACGATGACGTTTTTGGCTCTCCCTCATCGACCGCGTCGAATCGATCATCGATGAACAGCAGCGTGAATTCTAGTTTTGGCAAATTTTAGATTTATTTCGTTGACTTTCAAATACGCTTCTCATGCTCAAACTGATGGTTTTGATGCGGCAAATGTTATTGTGATGAACATTTTTGTTTTTTTGTTTCTCGCCTTGAAGGCCTACGGATACGCTCACTTTACCCTTTTTTGGGTAGGAACTTTTTGAGGGATCGCATCCACTCAGTTTCGAATTGAATGCCAATGGCTGGCAAGTTTTTTGGAGACTTCACGGACACACATATCCTCCCACACACCCCATTCGATCAAGAGATCGCTCGAAAATGTCATCTGACGATCAAATTTCGATTGCAATCGCAGCTCAATATAACAAACGACTGTTTATTTGGAACTTTTGAAATTCTTCAATGAGAATTTCAGTCCGAAAATGACAAATTTAATTTAGTTTAATTCTTTATTTCAATATTTTAATTTTGTTTTTTGACATTTCTCTTTAGTTGTTAAGCAATAACCGCTTCCTTACGAAGACAAAATTCATCGTTCCGTCGGGAATGGAGCAATCGAATTAAGCAATAATTTTGAAGTGCCCTTAGGCTCCGGACCTTCGGCATGAGTCTGTCGTAGCGTTTAGTTAACTAGTCAGAAAATTTACGTTAGTATTATCATTTCTCTTCATTTCGTCGTTTAGTCATTAACCCATCCCCTCTTTGTAACTCTTCCGTCTATTCATTTTTATTAAAATTATGATTTTTCCTCGAATTTTGTACTTCTTACAAACGCAAAAATAAAATGGAATTCAAGTTCTTGGAAACGAGCGTTTCAATCATCGGAAAGAGGAGGTTCTCCGGCGTCCTTTAAGGCTATCACGATGGAGTTTGCTTGACACAAGCAAATGCCTTCACGAGCGATGCTTTGAACGGACTCGAATGTGAGTGTTTGATAGGCTGCCAGTGAGGCTTTCAGTTGGTCAGCGACGTGTGAGGGAATCAGTCGGTCGTTTGGTGATGAGATGCCTGAAAGAGATGAGAACATCAGAAGGTGATAGAGACCCCACTAGAGATCAGCATACCTTCGAAATAACAGGTGGCTGTCAGACAAGGAAACATCAACTCATTTGGCATTTTTCGAATATTCGAACAGGTGGCCTTGCCAATATTGCCATAGTCGATGTAGAACATGTTCATGAAGCGATCATCTTGGTGATTCAGTTCAGCTGGAACGCAACGATACCATCTCTGATCAGATATGTTCTTGGCGATGCATATCTCACCGACCCTGGAAAAAAGCAGAGGAAAATTCAGTACTTGAGGATTACCCAGCTGAACGGAGATTTCACCTTGGCCAATGGGCGACATCCTCAGTATTTTCTCCAAAATAGTTGACTTGTTTGTCGAGTTGGGCAAAGTTCGCCGCATCCTCCTTCCGGACACCGCAAATGTAACCGAATTTGATGAGACTCTTGTCCAGCACAACCACTTGAATGTTCTCCCCATCGAGATTATCGTACTCCACGTCCTTGACGAAATATGCATGACTCGGGAAGGTGTATCCCGTGGCGAGTGTTGTGATTTCACAGAGCTTCTTGTTGATCGACGAATGGCTTTGAGCGATCAGCAGTTCACCATCGACAGCACCTTCTCGTATTTCAGCGCATTTCAGTAGTAGTTCCTTTGCATTGAGCTGCATCTGCTTGAGATATTCCTGGAGGAATCCATTCGGGTCGTGGTCTGGCACATTCTTCAATGTGACTTTCACTGTGAATTGTGTGCGTGTCTTGAAATCGTCGCGGAGATACTTCAATGCCGACAGTGGAATGATTTCTATGTGTCCGAATTCGAAGAACTCGCAAAGAATGTTTTGTTCGTCATAAACACCGAGGACGCGAACACGACAGGGAAGGTTATGATTACTCGATTGACCGAGTAGAAGGTTCCCACAACGAGGTAGGGCTTTGATTTGCACAGCCGTTGGAGCATATTTTGCGAGATCAAGCATCAGCTGGGCGTATGCCGATCGAGTATTTTCAGCCATCGATCGGACGTTGATTGTTCGATGGTCGATGACGTGCAGCAAGCGCACTGGAGAGTAGCTTTCAATCACATCAAAAGAGGTTTCCGGTCGATCCACTGTCGAACGACTCTGGTCTGAGGTTTCCACTGGGTTTTCGTTTTCGTTGAAAGACACCACCGAATATTGCGATGGGGTACTGTCATTGTCTTCCGCCTGCTGCGATCCACCCTCACACTCATCTGGTTGGTTTTCGGCCCTTTTGTCCGGGGGCGATTCTCGATTTGTTGGGCAAATCGATTCAACCGAAATACCTTTGGCATTGTCCGCTCGAGAAACGTTCTGCATTGCACCCGAAAAAGATTGATCCGAGTGTTGATTCCGCTCACTTTTCAATATCAATCGCCTGCAAATCGAAAATCGAAGACTCAAAAAGTGGAAAATTTCGGAAATTTTGACCAACTTACGGCATCGCAAAGCAATCCATTCGATGGAACCCAGAATCCAATAGGCGGCATTTCGTCGAACAATAGCCAGCTTTGCATCGTTCGCACCACCATTCGGACGGCTCATTACATCGAATGCAAATCTCGTTTTGAGCATCCTCGAGCCCGCTCATCCTCCAAACTCCTCTGAAACTTTCACGAGTATTTATTCGTTGATTATTTTGGTTTTTATTTGGAAAAATCCTCTAACAATGTATGGAACTCGTCAATGCCAATGACATACACACAGTTGCAACTCGAAATGCCATTTGACGGGATGTTTTCGATAACGGTAATTTGTCTCTGTAGTTGACGTTTATTTTCAACGGAATCCTCACATAACCTTGAACCGAATCGAAAGCGATGTTAATCGAGGATCAAAAAAGTAAGAATTCTCCCAACGAAAAATGTCTCCATCAAATGGATGATGTGGCATTTAATGCACTATTACTGGCAGTTAGAAATGCTGAAAGTAATGTAAACACATAAAGCTCCGCTCGAGTTTAATATTCAAGCGCTTCAGCTTTTGGGGATTCAATTGAAGCGGTTTCCCCGCATGGCGATTCACCTTGGAAAAAATCAAACACAGTCATTTGTTTGTCGTCTTTCTGCTGTATATTTCTTCATTTATTTTTTTCCCACTTGATTTCTCCTTAAATGATTCTTTCTTTCAAATTTTTCACGCGCAGACAAA
The DNA here is from genome assembly GCA_027564135.1 of Lestremia cinerea. Taxonomy (NCBI): domain Eukaryota; kingdom Metazoa; phylum Arthropoda; class Insecta; order Diptera; family Cecidomyiidae; genus Lestremia; species Lestremia cinerea. The sequence goes on along the minus strand of JANSTV010062341.1, from coordinate 4,458 downwards.
CAAAAAAATAGGAAGAAAAATTCTCTCCAGGATAAACTAGTTTCATAGAACTTCATTTCGTGATTGTGAGGCTGTTTACTTGGGGCGTTGCGGTGTTCCCATCTGGGGCTGCGTTCAATGGCCACACTCACTGTGGAAATGAGAAAACGACTTATTTAGTGGAAGAATTTTGCAAGAATAATTCGAAAAGAGAAAATGAAAGTAAAATGAAATTGTTCTATCTTTCGTGACTGAAGTGATATTTACCAGTTTGCCTGCCATTTCCAGCAGAATGTCCTCATCGCCAGCCTGTGAAAAATAAGGAACATCCCATCGGATGCACGCATGATTCGCTCGATCATCGATCTGCACCAGTCTTTTATGGACGTGAGAAAACTAGGTGCTTCCGGAACTGTCGATCCCATTCGAAACGGAACGGAAATGAAAATGAAATAAAATGGTTGTTCCTCCAGTCACCGAAGGGATATTTACCTCGAGTGTGAAACTGAAACAATTTTCCAGACGGCTTGTCAAAATCTCCATCTCTTTGGCGATGCGTGCGGCCACGACCTTGGGCTGACGTTGCCTTTCTTCGTCAGTGACCGAATTGATATTCACAAGACCATAATAGCTTTCCACTTCCGAGGAGATGCGGGGCATCTTATCGGCCGTACGGTGCCCCCCCAGTGCCTGTGAAAAATTCAAAATCATGCATTTTAGTAAACGAATTGCACCAAAAAAGAATTAGATATTTACCTTGGTACCAACCTTGATTATCAATTTCCTTGAAGGACACCTCACGCTGTTATAAGAGGCCAATCGGTCTCAAAGAACGCGAAGTTTGCCATTTTAATGTTCAAATCAAATTTTCAATAAATAAACGCAATGTCTTTTACGACCAAAGACATGAAAAAAAAAGAAAAAAAAACGACGGAGTTTAGTGGACACAGTTTGATCTTTTGATTTCTATTCAAGTTTGGGAATTCGTCAATCGTTTTGAAATGCTGTTTTCGTCGGTTTTTCGGAATATTTGATCTTGTCGTTTCTATTTTTCGACCTTTTGGATGAAGCCTTTCAAAAAGGAATCTACTAACCTTTCTCGTTTCCAACTACCTGGTCCCGGATTTATAAACTGCGTCGAACAATATTTTCCAGTCGACGTCTCTTTTTTGAAAATATTACTACAATTCGGGGCTACACACTCGCTCTCCATTCATTCCTGTGTTTATGTTTCGATTCACAGCTGGTAACACCATTGATGCGATTACCATGCGATGTTATTCATATCATCGACAGACGATATCGCAACGTCAAATACGCGAATTCCATTGCCGAGGAGAAATTCGTCATTCGGCTTTTGCCCAACGCAAAGCACATTCGTTTTTCGTTTTGGTTGAAGGAATTTTTCGAATTTTTTTTTTTCAAGAGAAATTTGCCAATTTAGTCGATTCGGTCAGCTTGTTCGGTTGGTCATTGTTGATTTGTGATAGTCATTTTGGATTGTGTTTTGTGCGATAGCTCCAAGTCAGAATGGGCTTGAAGGATTGTGAAATCTTATTGGATAGCCAGTGGGGCACGTACTATGCGGGCCAGACCATCAATGGGCAAGTCAAACTGACGTTTGATTCAACGAAGAAGATTCGAGGTTTGTTCCGTTCGTGTTGAATTTGGCCTGAGGTGTGAGCGGTTTTGCATACCGCATCGTTGACGACGGTCCAATCGCATGCACTTTCCCGAATTCCAATTAGAATCTGGTCGTATTTGGCTTTTGATAGCGAAAACTTCGTCAATGTGTCACTTTCATCATCGCTTTTATCTCCCGAGCGGCAATCTAAATTCCAAAGAGTTGCCAAGCATTGTGATGTGTCATCGTTTTAATGTGATTCTGCGCAATGGCTGCGTTTTTCGTATGAGATCAGCCGGCAATCACGAGAGTCATAATTCATTATCTCGATTCGGAATCTGGAAGCCAGATGTTCTGAAGCCCTTGCGTTTCGGATGCCTTCCACTCGAAATCGTTTTTTTTTCTCAAACCAATTAACTTTTCGACTTTTTTTCAATAAGCTTGGTCGAGGTCAAACGTATTGTTCCGCCTTAAATAACTCGCTAGCCATAGACACGGATGTGTGACTGAAAGAACGCTTTGACAAGAAGAGCGCGCGTGATCTTGTTCCCATGTGCAAAAGTTGACCATAGTTGACCGCCCGCAGACACATGGCTTGTGGCGATTCTCTACGCCAAAACTTGATGAATGAAAAAAATACAGGAAAAAACCTGCGAATGGGCAAGAGGCTTTCAAAAATAGAATCAAAATAATGGATCGTCGAGAGATCGAACATTGAAGGTGATTGAGTGACCGTCAACTTTTTCACATGGGTTCAACCAAACCCACATCGCTGCACGCAAAGTTTCACAAATCGATGACCAAGGCCATTCGAAGCGATCGCGCTGAAAGAATGCGAAACCACCGAATTGAGTTCATCTTTTTGTGACATCAACTTTTCGTTTTCAGGAATTAAAATTCGGTTTGCCGGTGAATCGAATACGAGTTGGAATGAAACGCGTAAAGTGACCGGTGCCGATGGCAAGGACACCGAAGAAACCGAATATCTGACCGGCCATGAGGAGTACTTCGATATCAACTACTATTTGCTGGGAGGAAAAAACAGCAATGAGATCGAATTGCCAGCAGGCCAGCACACGTATCCGTTCACTTGTGCCCTGCCACCGACGCTGCCATCGTCGTTTGAGGGGGAGTTCGGGCATATTCGTTACACGATCAAGGTGACATTGGACCGTCCCTGGAAGTTCGATCAGGACACCATTAAGGCGTTCACCGTCATCTCCGCGGTGGATTTGAACGTCAATCCTCGTCTGAAGGTAGGTTCAGTGCTCCATACCCCCTCCATCAGACTCGCTAACCACCCTGTCATTCCAGGAGCCGCATCAACTGGAGCTTGAGAAAACTTTCTGCTGCTTCTGCTGTGCTTCTGGCCCACTGGCCGTGAGCGTCCACGTTCCAGTCACTGGCTACGTTTGCGGTCAGGATATTCCCATCACCGCTGACATCGACAACGCCAGTAACATTCGCGTTAATTCGCTGAGATTTATTTTGCGAAAGAATCTTCGCTTCCATACCACCGCCCCACGTCGTGACACCAAGAAGGATGTGATCACCATTGCGGAATTGAGTATTGGTCCTGTGGAGCCGCACAGCAACAAGAATTACGTACAACGAATCACCATCCCAGCATTGCCTCCATCAAATTTGACCAATTGCGGCCTCATTGATTTGGACTACGAACTGAAGGTATGTGTATGCTCCCAACGATGTCAACCACCTCTAAATCGGATTCCTTTCAGGTGGAAGCGAGCGTATCCGGAGCTCACATGGATCTAGAAGGAGTGATTCCCATTTCTCTGGGAACCATGCCCATCGTCTCGTTCCAGAACCCATCGGCTCCTATAAACCCTCCAAGCTACTCGGACGTCTCACCATTCGACCCATCATTGGCTCCAACTCAACCCGTTAGTCCGGCCAGTCCTCAATTCAACGGTGGCGGGCAGAATATTCCCGGATGGAATGCAGCGCTGTATCCAAATCTCGCACCACCAACCTACGCTGAATCTGAATACAAGGGGACAATCATTGACAAGAACGACAGCCACACTCGTGTTGCTGGAAATGGACCACAATTCGCTCCCAACTATCCGGTGTTCAATTTCAATGCACCTCCGCCTCTACCAAACTCTCAAAACTAATGTCCTCCGTTCCACATGGAATTGCTCAGGAAGCTTCCACAATTTCACAAGACCTTCAATTCGAGAAATTTTATGGAAATTTCCATCGATGCACATTCCGGCAGGTCGTTCACTTGCCGGACTTTCAAGCGACAAATCTCTTGCACGAACAACAATTCGTTCATAATTCGCACAACATTTACGATAAGATAAATCATTTTGTAATTCGCGTTTATTCAGACGCTCGGTGACAGTTCAACTGCCAGTCAAAACGATATTTAGAAACGATACTTTCGCATAGTAAACACTTCTCGAGAATGGAAGGGTCAATTAATCAGCTCAACGACTGTTTTGACAGAGAGAGGCTCGCCTTTGTTCGCATCTGTTTGTTCCTTTATCAGTGCTTCTGCAGTAGGCGGTGTTGGCATCGACCACGTTCTTGTTTTTTTCTCCGTCAAATCGGACATTCGATGCTCCTCAAGATGCTTGTTGATGATTTGGGTGCCTCTGAGAATCCCTGCGATTCTCCTTTGTATGAAACCGCATTGGTATTGAATAAAGAATTTTCATATTAAATTGAACGGAGTTTCATTTTGCTGCTGGCCATCACTAGGTTGGGTCCGGGAAGAGAGAATGGTCTTATTGCTTTCAGGTGGAAGCTTCCGTTGAAATCTTCCCGCATCTCAGGTCAATGAACCTTTGAGAGCTTTCAGATCGGAGTCAGGGGGAGCTTTTGGA
>JANSTV010062330.1:0-11820 GCA_027564135.1 Lestremia cinerea | reverse complement strand
AAATTATTGTGTTTAAGAAATTCGTTTTCTTTTTTTAGAAATAAATAGACGTACTTCCAGTGGACGAATGAAATGCCGTGTGTTTTATTGGAATTTTTTTTGAATTTTTTGGGGCTTGAAAGGCTGACCTTGTGACGCTCTGTCTTCTGGTGGGAGTTGCCTGGAAGAGAGTCGATGAAATTTAAAGAATCTTGTTCTTGAACGTGAGAAGAATTTATTGTCTTATCTAATGCCAGCCTGTGCGATCCGAGACGGATGAAGCCCTCGATGATAATGTGCACATTCGCGGTGGATCCTAGAAAGTATAGGTATTGTCAATCAGATGGGAGAGGAAAGTTCCTTAGAGCATTCTCGTAGCGTATGGTAAGGTCGAGAAGGACGGAAGGCATCAGTCGAATTGGAATTGGATCAATCAGTCTTGTCCTGATTGCTATCTGATTGATCCTGGTTGATTCGATGGATGCCAAATCGATAAGAGCAGTGTAATGATCATCTTGCATTCGTCAATGAACCAGAAATGACCCTGCGATGACTCCCAATCAGTCTCAGAGTTTCAAATTAATCTGATTGAAAGTTCATCAATGTCAACCAGGCTCATTTATATACATCTGATTGGTCCATTGAACGCTGTCTACGAGTCAAATATTCCAACAACAACGATGCATCAGTCTCTGTCTGATGCAATTTGCATGCGAATTTGAATTCAGCAAAATGTTATTTTTAAACATTTTCACAATCGATTCCAAGCGAATTCAACTGGCTTGCAATCGACCATAGCTCATGCATTCAAATGAATCGAATCGAATAATTACCAAAGCAATCTCGTTACTGGTGATATTTATTGTCAATAATTTGCGAAGAAATATCCAAAACATGGTTCACTTCTGATGAAATGTTGAAAGTAAGCAAATATTGCCCAATCGCACTGAAGAGAGTGACAGAACAAACGGTAAACCGTTGACTGCGGTAGCGGTTGTTCAATATTTTTTTAGTACAAAATCGAATGCATGCTAGCAGGAAATTAAATAAAATTCGATCGTTTATTGTTGATTTTTTTTTTTTACTAAACTTCGACCACATCATTTCCAATAAAATTTCATTTAATTCTGATGCAAATGATTATGAAGGCGGACACAGTAGCGAGGTTAATGGCTTGATAAATATCGCCTTACATTCATGACCGAAAGGACCGAGCGGATTGCAAACAAATAATGATTATCCAACCAAATGGGATTGCGGGAGATCAACGAAGATCTTAAGCCATCCCTCCGTAGGTTGCTCCCTCGTCAGCATCAAGAAATAGAAAATATCCAAGAATTGTCAAGTAGATCACAGCATTTCCACATAAAGTTAGAATGCATGCTCCGAATTTGATCTGAAAGAATGTTAAACTGATGAAACAGTCGAAGTTTCGAATGGGCAGAGCTAATACGAACCACATCAGCTCGTGCCAAGACGATTGGCAAGCCAAAACTACAAACGACAAAGCCCATTGTGAGAAAGATGGACAACTCGAAGCAAGGTGTTGTTCCCGACAATGAGCTTTGCATTGAGCGTTTTGCCAGCAAGGTGGGAATGACTGACAGCATGTAGAAGATGAGGACAAAGCAAGGCCACCAAAGTCTGTGAAGGTAGGACAATGTGAGTAACACTACTGGACGGGCAGGGCAACACACTCACTTATATTGTGGTAGGGCACATGCCAGTATCACCAGGGTCATCCCAATGGAACCAGCAAATGCCAAGTTGACCAATCTGTTGATGAAATGAAGGATAAAAACAAAATCGAAAACAAGTTGATAGAATGCCCTCCCAAATCATCGCATATGAATTGATAATGCTGAAGCAATTCCGAAAGAAAACAGCACGAATTTCTTACGCTTAAATTCCAAATCAATTCAATTAAAGCGAGTGCATGAAAATGAACAGTGAGATTTTCATTAAAAATTCATTTCAAATTTTCAAATTGACATGACATCAGCGCCATTGCATCAAGTGTGAAAATTTCGATGGAAATTCATCGTTAAAATTTCGCTCACCTTTGAGTTCCGTCATATTGGTTGGAGTTTTGTTGTTTTTCGCAGATTTCCGTCTTAGGGAATCGCCTTTGAAATCAATTTGTCAGATGAGATTTGTCAAAGTTTTTCTTGTGCAAGAAATCTGGCGCCTCTGGTGGCGAGCATTTGAATTTTTTAGGGTAGTTTACCGCTTACGTTTACTATGCAGCACCACAACTATCCGATTGATGAAATTTGATTGGAATGATTCTGAATGCTTGACAAATTCCGACTGGACGTGAATATCGGGGTATTTCAACCGAAAATTCCCCGTCTCCACCCGATAAATGATCACTCCAAAGAAGAAAAGAAACGATTATTCGGTTCTTGTCTGATTGACATTTGCTGCTTGGGACGAATGAACGCACAACCGATTTGACAGTTCTGTTGATCGACAATGTTTAGCATCAAAAGATTAACAGTTTAGTTTAAATTGATTTCTCGTTTGGTTTTGTGTTATTTCTTGGGTCATCCACTCCAGCTAAACGCTTCAAAGTTAAATAAAGGCAATTCGATTTGAAGATGGCATTCAATTTTGGGCCAAATACCAGTGCTTTGGGTGCAACAAGTACACCAGCCAAACGTTCGTACATTTACAATACATTGAGGTTATGTTGGATAATCGGTTTGACGGAATTTCTCTGAATTTTTAGCGGGTGGATTTGGAAATTTCTCATTTGGAGGGGGAGCTGCAGCACCCGGCTTTGGAGCGCCAGCAACAACAGCAAACACTGGCTTCTCGACATCATTTGGAGCACCGTCGGCATTCGGATCGACATGTAAGATTGACAATCAAGTTTCCATGTGGAGTTTTGATGCATTCTCATGAATTTGACAGCGTTTGGAGCGCCAGCATCGACAGCACCTTCTTTTGGTGGTTTTGGCGGAACGACGACCACAGCTGCTGGATCGAGCTTTGCTTTTGGACAGCAACAGCAAGCTCAGCCTAATATGGGAGCGTTTGGAGCACAAACACAACCAGCAACCGGCTTTGGAAACTCCACGTTTGGCCAACCCGCCACGGGATCGGCGCTGGGAGGCTTTGGAGCGGCTGCTCAGCCAACAGCGGGGTTCGGAGCGTCTGGGTTTGGGACCGGTGGTGGCTTTGGTGGATTCGGCGCGGCAGCATCTGCGGCAGCTCCTGGCCTCACCACAACAAACACGTCCACCGGGTTCTCTGGCTTTGGGACGGGTTTGAGTTTCAACGCACCAGCAACCTCCTCGTCGGCCTTCTCATTTAATACGCCGTCCTTTGGGGCAACTAGCACTGCTCCAACAGCTTTCGGAGGCTTTGGGTCATCCTTTGGATCAACTTTTGCAAAGCCAGCTGGTGGTACTGGCTTCGGTACCGCTTTCGGACAACCGTCCATGCAGCAACAACAACAACAACCACCTCAGCAAACAGCCGATGAGACATTTACTCGATCCATTTTCCATGTTGCCATTTACGGTGATGAACGCGATACGGTTATATCAAAGTGGAACTACTTGCAGGCCCTGTGGGGAACGGGGAAAGCATTTTACGCTCAGAATTTGCCTCCGGTTGACATCACACCCCAAAATTATTTGTGCCGATTCAAGGCCATTGGCTACAGCAAAATGCCCGGCAAAGACAATAAAATGGGAATGGTAGCCTTGGTAGTGAATAAATCGCAGTCGGATGCCAAGTAAGAACAAGTCGCATCACACTCTGTCATATTCGAGCTAATCATTCGTTTTTCCGCAGAGACCAACAGTCGCAATTGATATCTCAGTTGAATCAAATCCTCGGGAACAAACCGAACGTGATCGTGACCATCGACAGCATCAAAGCCATCTTGGACACCAAGTGCCAGGTGGTTATATTTGTGCAGGAAAAATCGCAAACATCGAATGAAACAAAGCGGATCTTAGCCACCGATATCTACAATTTCCTGAATCAACCGATGACCAAAAATCAACTAGCGCAATGTCAGGTGGAAGATGTCGTGGCGATGATTACACCCGACGAGGATCAACTCAAGGAGTATCTGGAGAACCCGCCAAAAGGCATCGATCCAAGACTATGGAAACAAGCCCGTGAAGACAATCCCGATCCCACGAAATTCATTCCAGTTCCGATTGTTGGCTTCAAGGAGCTTCAAGCTCGCATCAAATGTCAGGAAACCGAAACTGAGACGCATACTTTGTATTTGCAAAAGGTTCAAAACGATTTGGCCGAGCTGAAACAGCGACATGCCAGCTCAACGGCCAAAATTCTTGAACACAAGCGAAAGCTGGCCGATTTGAGTCATAGAATATTGAAGATTATCGTCAAGCAGGAGATTACTAGGAAAGTTGGTGTGGCATTGAGCCCTGAGGAGGAGATGTTGCGCAGCAAATTGGAGAATATGCATGCCTTGGTGTCGGCACCCACGCAGTACAAGGGACGACTTAGCGAACTGCTTTCACAGATGCGAATGCAACGGAACCAGTGGAATTTGGTCAATGCCAGCGAATATGCTTTGGATCCAGGTATGAGGCGGTCACAGTTCATCCTTTGCATTCTCACTCATTCACCCATTCATCATTTTCATTCAACAGATTCCGCTGAGGAGATGAAGAACTTCCTGTTTATGCAACAGAAGGCGATGGCGTTCCTCATCGAAACATGCAACAAGGACATGGACGTTTTGAAGAATATTCACGAGAAAATGAGTCAAATTGTTCGTGAATGAATTCGCCAACTTAACGCCTCTTTCACCTCAATCAAAATAACGTGAAATGACTCGATGTTTTCATTTTCTTATTTCGAAAAGTGTTTTTTTTTAATTAATGAAATATTGCGAATAAATTGTTAGTTCGAATTTCTGCGTGAGTGATTTCACAGCTCCAGGGCTTTTCGCACGTCACACACCCAATCGCTTTCTTCTTCGGCAGCTTCGGGAATTAAATCGGTAGCACCCTCAACGGGTGCATTTTCCTCGGGCTTAACTTCGACTCCTTTGGCAGCCATGCGCACGACCCGGTCGAACAGTCCGGTCAAATGACGCTTGAATCGATCAAAGTCAAAGTACTCGGTGTCGAAGGTGGGATCTTCCTCCAGATCCACATGCTTGTTCTTGCGCAAAGGACCCCAATGGTTGAGGGTATCCAGCGATGGGGAAACCGTTTCTTCCCAGCTCTGGAATGTTTAACACTACATTTTCGGAGTCCGTCATTGTTTATGGAACTCACCTGTTCCAAATGGTCATTAATGGGATTAACCAAAGCTCCGCAGAGTCCCTCCGTGGTTTTCGTCGGTAAGTCCAAGAACTTGATGATGATTCTAGCTAGTGCGAGGGCATTCGACAACTGGATTTGAGCTCTAAAAGTGAACAATTTGAATGATATCCAAGACAGATCTTCTCAGCCAGACCCACTTCATCAAGTTCTTCTTTGACTTGTCCAATGACTGCAAAATGCTCATAACTTCCCCGTGCGTTGTCTTCAAAAAGGTTGATATTCTTCCCAAAGCATTCGATTTTTTATCGTCCAATTTGACAAACAAGCGACGTTGCAAGAGCCTCATCTGGGTGGTGTACGCTTGGAGGTCATTCTACACAACACAAAGAAGTTTGAAAAGAAATTGTAGACGTGGAGCAATTCAGCTTGCAATCGAACCAACCCGAATTCTCTGAAGATTCTTCTGAGCGGTGTAGTGTCTATCAACCAAGTCCATGATTCGGCCCACGGGTAATTGTGGAGTCATTACGATCTTCATATTAGATGAGCCTTTCTCCAGTCGTGATTTCGGATCTCTACCCTCGTAGCTTTGAATGCGATAAATCAAAAGCTCCAAAATCGCAGACAAAGCAGACACATCTTCTGATTGAAGCCTACAACGACAGTCAATTCAATTTAACTCAAACCGTGGCACCGCAGCTGCCTAAACTTACCGAAATCTACTGGAATTCTTGCCGGAAACCAAGGTGACGATAGAGTCGCTGAAGATTGATTTGAGCCCTATGACACCCGATCCAATGTCCGTCGTTCCATAATCGATAGCGAACAAGTGCTCGATAGCTGGCATTTGTTGATTCTCCACCGAAAGAGTGACCTTCACCGCGGCGTCCTTCTGCGGTTGACAGAGTTTGTAGAACATGGACAACGGCAGGAATTTGGTCTTCTCCACAATTCTCGGAATGCTTTGTTTGTTGATGAACGAAACAACAACGAGAATTTGATGACTGGCCACATCGAAATTCTGCGTCATGTAAATCCAGGTATCCAGCCGTTCTTGACTATCCGCGGCCAGTTCGAGAAACGAGTAAACGGTCTTTGAGCATTTCAAAGGCGGCTCAACATAGAACTGCACTTGCACCTGGTCCAAATTGACGGCTGGCTTCAACATCACACTGATCAAACACATTTTCGGTTCCTCGTCGCTGGCCGAGGAGACATTCGTCGGGAATGAGCAGGACTCCATTTTAGGAGAAATGGTCAATTGAATGGGTAAATCCCGTTCGGCTGCCGGTGTGATGAGTGTCACATCGGTAAAGTCAACACCAGCTTTTATCTCCTTCTCCAACTCAACGAGCTCCTTCTGAGTCTTCTCAAAATCCATTTCTTGGAGTTTCAGCGGAGGCACCTTGAAAATTTCAGGCTCCGAACCCAAGTAACCCACATGCACATTGCCCATTTCGTTCAGAGTGACAATCGCACCCGCCAAACCATCGAGATTCGATCGACAAATTGACACAGGAATCTCAGGCAACTGAGCGGCCCATACTAAATTCGCGTCGTCGTAAATCAAAACAGTTCCACTGTCGGAGATTACGGTGACGATTAGACGCGCGTCGGGTTCTGAAGAGATTGAAATGAGATATTTACTCCGAAACCTCACACATTGAACTCACCCCAGTACCATCCCTGGACGAACGCACAGAAACACACTGGCGAATAATCCAAGCGCTTGATGAATTTCACCGTGGAAGTGTCGGTGATGCAGTACAAGTTGTGCTCGCCCAAAATCAATACGACACATTCCAAGCTGAAATCAAGTCGAGTCACATTGATGTATAATTTTATGAATTTTCACGATTTACTTGGATGTTTGTTGAACCATAAGGTCGAGAGCATGTTCCCCGATGCTGATTGACCAATGCGGATGAATCACCTTGCCCTTTGTCTCATTGGCTTGACCAAGATCTTGATACCTGCAGAATAGCACGGAAATTTAATAAATTTCCCGGAAAATCTCGGGAGAAGGCAACTACCGGAAGGACTCCAAATCCCCGGCCGCCGAAACAGTAAGAAACGAGTCGGTTCGACTGTTGTAGAGCATCACCGAAGGTATGTTCCGTTCACCATTCAACACGCATTCATACGAAATACCATCCTGTTCGAAAACTGTCAGTGTCCCATCCATGTGTGTGACGCAAAAGAATTCCCGATTCTTGTGTCCGCCGAAATGACCGCAGCACACCGAGAAGGCGAACTTGCTGAATTTGTGCTCAAAACACAAACTCAACTTGGATTGACTTCCATGCTCAGCAATCCCATCGACGATTTGAAGTGAATAGACGACCAGTCTCATCGGATGGAGAATCACCAGTTGTTGCTTGCCCTCATGCTTCGGTCCGCTGCAAAATACACCAATCTCAAATTCCGAATCAATCAGGCCATCGCCCACAACTTACACCAAAAACCTTCCGGATCTCACCGCCAATATCGGACTGGCGAGCTTCGTCTCAAGCATCAGATCCGTTGCTTTGAAACCGAATTGTGCCTCATCTTCTTCCTCCAATTCCGTCCCGGACGGATTGAAAATGCTCAAAAAGCCCGAATGCGAACCGACCACAATGTAATCCTTTTCCGCATTCTCCAAACCGAAACGACAACAATGCAACGAATGCGAATCATAGTTTGGGCTAAAATCTGGACATTGCGAATTCCACCATGTGCAAATTTTGAACAAAGACATGATTTTTTTTCTCGATTCGACAAAGCACACGCACAACTTGGTTTGTTTTCATGAAAATTATTCAAAAAGGGCTGTCATTCAAATTGTTTGTTTCGCCGCCGTCGTTATGGTTGCAATCCCCACCGATTTGAGACAACTCCACGCCATTCGTTTCATTCAAACGTTTTGTCCGATTCAACATATTGGCTATCGTTCCGCTAATCGGCCAGGCTATTTCCGTTAATCACGTTGCCATAATTGACCATATGAATATTTTCGCACCTCCGATTTTTTTTTTTAATTATAGCAACCGCCGCAAGCAATGAAACGACCAATTGTAAATATTTCCAAGAGAAAAATAGCAGTCGTTCGATATTGTCCCGGCCAATCAGCCGGTATGGCTTCACTTAACGATGTCTACGTAAATGCAAGCGACAATTTAAGGAAAAGAAAATAACATTTGAAAGAGTATAAAAGCTTTTCAAAGAGTTAGTCGGCTTTTACAAGTGAATCGAATGTCTCGTCGCTGGCATTTCACTTTGAAAAAATAAATCAAAAGAACGTTGCGAGTGTATTTGGAGCAAATTGAATCCCGATAATGGATGGTGACATCGTCTATTCAAACTATTCAACACATCTGCTTGGCGGGCTGACTACGTCGAATTGGTCGTTGACAAACCAAACCGTCACGAAGTACTTGCGAGATTATGATTCAATTGAGTCGACAGTGAATAGCGAGTTTGTGACTCCAGTCCAAGTCATGATATCGTCCATCTTCGGTATGGGATTCATAACGCGATATTTATCAAACGATTCCAAGAAAAAGTGGCGAAGCATCAAAGAACGGTGGTCGACGATTCGACGGAATGGCGCTTGGAAGAAAATTAATTATTCGAGGATTTCGTTTACCGTTTGCTGTTTTGCTCTGTTCATAGCAGTCATTCCATTGTTGCTTGTTTTGTTGTTGAGTGTTTTGTGCTATCGACAGTATGTTTATTTCGTGATCAAGGTATTGAGGGGACGACGGCTCGATCGGTTTTATCATCAAGACTAATCGCTCATTCATTTCGCCGGCAACTCACAGAGGAAATACGGCAACCGTTTTCGAGGTTTTCTCGATGGGACCGATGCACTGTGGGCACTCGAAGAGGACGCAGCCAAGAGTGTCATCAATGTGATGGCTTTGATTGAAATCGATGACAGTGAGAATGCGGCCAAGAAAAGCTCATCGGAAGTTCTGTTGGCGTTGAGAAAACGATTGGCGTTACGGTTCCGCGGCGAGTACATTCCATTCCCGAAGCTATTCCACAAGCGGTGCATGGAGCTAGGCTACTCCTTTTGGACCAACGAGAATGAATACACCATGGATGAGTACATTCGGTAGGTTGGCTTGGTGACTCTCGAAGGAAAAAATTATAATATCTGGACGATGTTTGGTTGATAGTTTCATGCCAGAATTTCCAACGGATGAACCGACGGCGGCACACAGTAAAGTGTCTATCGAAACGATGTTTGGCATTGTGTGCAATCAACCGATAATGAATGATCACACAGCTTCGTGGGAGATACTGGTGTCGAAGCAACACTACCACGAAACGTTAGAGGAGGGTAGGAAACAGGCCTATGTACCGGTTAGTTGGCGCGATCTAACCTCGCCTCTTCAATTGGATAACATCCACTTCCCTTGCAGATCCTGTTTCGCATTCATCATGCTCTTGGCGATGGTGTGGCACTGCTACGACTATTCTTGGAAACGATTGCTGATCGAGACGTACCAAAAAAGGATCTTTGGGCGCATTGTGCTCGTGTTCGAATGGAACTGAGGAAATACATTGATCGAAATGTCTCCATGACTCAGCAGAAGCAGGAGGGTGTCTCGTGGCGTGCAATTTTCGATCTCAAGAAATTGGTGCGATTTTATGGGCACCTCAGGAAGTTCGTGGACATTGTCCTGTTGAAACTGATGATATTCGTTACATCGCCGGCGTCTATCATTTATCAGGGGGTGCGGATCAAGGATCAAAATTCACTGCACGACACCAAGCTGTCCGGTGACAAGGTAAATGAGTATGATCATCGATTTGGGTGTATTGAAGTTCATTCGAAATTGATTTCGTTTTGGTAGTTGATTTGTTGGCGTTTCGAAACGGACGACGACAATAATCTGCTGGAAACAATGAAATCGATAAAACGCAAGTTCAATGGCGTGCGTTTTTCCGACGTTCTACTCTCGGCACTGTCATTGAGCTTTCAAAATTACTTTCAATCGAAAGGCAATGCTGTCCCGAATACCATGACCGTTGTATTGCCCGCTCGTATTGAGGCTGAAGGTATGTCTGCCGTTTAAGAGTCGAGTCCCGCACTTATCTCTCATCCGTTCTCATTCAACAGCACAACAGTTGAGACTCCAGAACAAATTTTCCGTTGCATTGCAAACGTTGCCCATTCAAGACAACAAGCAAATTCATCCAAACAACAAAGTTGCCCGATTCTACGCGAAAATGCTGGAAGTTAAGAAATATTCGGACATGTTGCGAAGCTCAACGGATTATTTTGTAAGAAGACCAACCATTCAAGTGAATGCCATTCGTAGAAGAAAATCAATGCATTTCGATGACTATTTTGCAGGTGAATTATTGGATTATGTCGACGCTAACCGCATTATTGCCGGAACGTGCCCTGTTGCCGATCATGGAAAGCGGAAGTACGATTGTTGTGAGCAATTTACCGGGGCCTCAGAGTGTCACGTACGTGAATGGCTATCGCATTGCGCATTTGACGTTTTGGCTGCCCAATCGAGGAACGACGGGCATTGGCCTGTCGATATTGTCGTACGGCGGCAAGCTGCATCTGGGACTGATTGCTGATCGGGCTGTGATTTCGGATCGGGAGGATGCTCAGAATATTCTCGAGACGACGGTCAATGAGATCAAGTACATGGCAGGGATGCGGAAACAGAATCTCAAGCGAAGCAGTGTTGGGGATATTATTGGACATTATTGATTTATTGCAGGAGTTTGATGACAATGATTATTGTCAACGAATTTTGATGAATAAATCTCGCTAGTTTTCTTAACAATTCGTTTGTTTCTATTCCAATCGTCTTGGTCGGGTGTTTGTCGAAATTCTCGTCCCGGACGTTCCCTTCCTAGTCGAGCTAAATTACTGCAAGAAAGACCGTCCTCTCCGAAACTATTCCAGGACATTCTAAATCAAATTTTTGATATTTTGTCTTTCTTTAATTATTTATTATTTATTATTTGCACATATATATTTATAATAACGTTCTCAATACAATTATAAATTACATTATTGTTTAAATAATTTCTTTTGAATGATTTTTGTATCGTTTTATTTATTTAACAACAAAATTGATTTCATTGACGCTATTTTCTGATCGATTCAAAATTGAATTCACAACAAAAAGTCAGCATTTGCGAATGATTGTGGAAGATCTCTAATGGGTTGAAATGATGCTGGTTTATTTCTTAAAAATTGATAAAACATTTGTAAAATGATTTCTTGTGTGATTTTTGATGATCAACGATGATTCAGAAATTAATTTGAACAATTTTGAAATGTATTTTGTATTTTGTTTTATCTCAAAGAGAAAATTTCCTTTAGTTTGTTGTTTTGTTTACATATTGGAAGACATGGAGTCTTATCGACGCAAAATAAAAACAAAAATAATTAAACACTAAAACAAAAACACGTTCAACATTATTTGTTGTAAATAACTTAATTCTATTCAGTTGCAATCAATAAAATGGTTTTGTTTCAAGAAAAAACTGGAAGACAATTTCATTGGTTTTATCATATTAGTATGTATATGCTTATAAACATATGTTCGTTTAACTGGAA
>JANSTV010062319.1:0-11820 GCA_027564135.1 Lestremia cinerea | reverse complement strand
TATTGATATTTTGGTGATTTTATTTGAAGACCATCCATGGTATTTGCTTTGCTAATTAGATACTACAAGGATTGACCGATCAAAGAATGACAAACAGAAAACACAACAAAATTATTTTAAATTGAAGGCTCTCTCGGAAACGAAGATCCATTTTGCGAAAAGTGAATGGTCTTCACGAACGGAACGGAAAGCGGTTGCCATTCAAGTGATTTGATGGCGATTCGTGAGGCATGTTCTTTGGAAGAATTGGGAATCTCTGGAGGATCACTCGATTGGACGGGGTGCGTGCATTGCCCATCGACTCTGAAGGAATCTACTTGATTTTTTTCTTTCTCGTTTTGGCTTAAGGTCTCTGATCAACGCAAGAGGCTTCATAAGGGTTGAGGGAGTAGTAAATGCGTTGAATAATTCTTGGAATGGCTGACATTTCGTCAAAGTGGAAGATCCACTCAAAGGCCCCCGGCAGGCATCCCCTTCTCACGTATCATTGGTCTCATTAACAATAATTACAGTATTCCTTGATAAGAATTATGATTGATTTTTTTTGATATATTTCTCGTCCATTTTTTTTTTTTTTCATGTGCTTTCCATTTTTGATTTGATGCCAGACGCTGTTTACTGCGTTTTTCGATAATATTCGGGACTGACATTCACAAAATGCGACATATTGAATAAGGTTGTACTATTTTTAACGAGATATTTCAGAAAATCCTGCAGATTGACCAACAACAGTTGCACGGATTTCTCGTCGAGTGAGGTGAATGCCAACATGGAGCCCAAACGAACAAAGAGACGCAGCAAGTGGAATGAACCGTACAAATTGGCCATTGGCACATCCGGATACTGTTGCAGAATCTCTGAATATTGAGGTCTTTCGGATTTGTAGAGCAATTGAGATCCCAACATGACGTTGAAATAGGATATCAACCCGGTGGTTACGTCTGTGGTGGCCACCTCTTTGTTCTGTGTTGTCGGTTTATTGGTTTTCTTCCATTGAATGTACGATTCGATGATGTCTTTGACTGTTGGCTTGGCTGGAATCTCAAGAAGTTTGTGCTGACGATTGATTGCATCCCAATCGTCGACGAGCCAGGGTTTCAGTTCATCGGGAATTTTGATTTTAACTTCGACTTTTGACAGGAACTGTTCCTCGGTTTCGACTGAGGTGTCTCGTCCTCGCTTTTTCCTGATTCGAATGAACATTGTTAGACGCAATTCAAGTCACACAAACGAATCACTTACTTTGGTCCTTCATCTTTGCCATCGATATCGCGTTTGGCACCCTCTTTGGCTGTTTCGGATGGCACTGGTGTTGAGGTTGTCGGCTTACCACGGCCTCGTCCCGATGTTGATGTGTTCGCTGCTGTTGGAGTTGATTTCTCCTCTTTTGCCAGCTCTTTGGATGGCGTTGACGCACGCGAATCACTGTCTTTGCTGCCGGTACTTCCTTCGGGCTTTTTCAATTTGGGTGTTACGACTGAAAGAGCAGAATTTCGTTATTTGAAAATCGCTGACAAATTTCGCTTCGATGAAAACATCAAAATCGCGCCATTTTTCTTTTCAATGGGAATTCGCTGAGCCATGCTCAATTCGCTGGTGATGTTGGTTCGATGACATTACCGTTTAAGGTGTCATTCTCCGATTGGAATTTACCTTTTTTGTTTTTGGCAGCTGTGGTGGCATGTTGTTTTGAGACCTCTTTTTGTCTTTGGACATTGGCTTCATTGTATTTGAGTACACGATTCTCTGGTACCCATTCATCCCAACTGGAATGAAATGAAACGTCATGAGTTTCTCGGGCAATTGAATTGACTCATTCGATACATACTTCTTGTTCCAGCCGGCATAATGAATTAGATATTTCACTTGTTTGTCCTTCGTCACCATGCTTTTGAGGGCTTTCGCTTCGTATATCAGCGGCCCATGAAAACATAGCACCTTTTCGCCTAAAACAATCAACAACAACAAATGTCAATATCTTGCCATGCATTTCCAATTCAGGATATTACCTTCGGTGAATTTCAATTTTGGTGGCATTTTGTGGGTGATCGCACTCGATTCGATATTGTTTTGATGAAAACAATCAAAATAACGAATTGTATTTATTCGATTCGTCGATAAGATTTTATGCCGAAAACTACAAACAATATGTCGTATGCAATGCAGTGGTGAGATTTCTGTCAAGTTGTTCACCACGCGGGAACATCGATCGTTTGCGAATTGCGCAGGGTTGAGTAGGGCAGTTTGGCGAATGAATCGAAGGGCGACGCTGAGGAATCAAATGGATTCTTTCAAGGCGGGTTTTCTTGAATTCTAAAACGGGTCTTTCAAGAGGACCTCAATGGCTGATTTTCGCAGAAAATTTCAGTATCTCAAAATTTCTTGAACAAATAATCCATTATGAGAGAATATCGTCTTTCAGACAATATTTTTCATCTCCGGAAGTGCAGTCAGTTCCTTTTCATCCAACAAGACCAAATTCGCTTATTGATTAAATCGCACTTCACCGATGAGTTCCCCCCATCGAATTCCAAGCAGCAGAAACCATCAACAAAATCGATAAAAAAAAAGAAAAAAAAATACAACGGAAATTCACCAAAATGACCAAATCAGGACGCTAAAGCGACATCTGACGAACGATCCGTGAAATGTTGGGCTTATATTTGGTTGTGAATTGGGTAAATTAGGTTGACAGCACGGACCATCAGAATCGTAAAAGCGGAGCTTATAATCGTAGAAAAGGTTCATTCCGAATAATTCGAGAGCGGAGCAAAGCAGAAAATCCATTCGAAATTGAAACCATCGCCCGAAAAGTGCTGGAAAATCCGAAAAGCGGAGCAACATTCAATTTCAACAAAGGTAATTCGGCTGATGATTGATTTTCGTACGGTTTTCATAGACGGCTCCGTCGCATCGATTCAATCAATTCAGAAAATTCATTCGAAATAGCGAATATATGTTGATTGCTTGATGGTGCTGCCATTGTTGTTGTTGTTGTTGCTTGTTGTTGTTGTTGTCGAGTGTTGAATAGGAGCCGCAATGAAAAATAGACGCGCTTCCAAGTCATCAATATTCACCACCATTCGACCGAATCGTATATGTGCACCGTGCACTCTTACGTCTAATTCGTGTATCTCTCGCGAATGGGGCATATATTTGGTTGTTTGCTAGCGGGTCGTTTGACGGAGGCCATTGTGAAAGTTTTGGGTCGCGTAGTTTGCTGAAATCGTCGAATTCTTTCGTTTTGTCGTTCAAGTGTTTTGACTTCGGATTCGATCAGCGGTGTTGGGTTTCGCTTTGATGTGAAATACTTTTGGCAGGTTTTCGATCGTATTTCCAGCTAGTGGACAAAGTTAATGTTCAAATTCGATTTTTTTTTTTTGCTCATTTAGTACGAAAGTTTCACACCATTCAAACACCAAACAAATTGAAAAGTTTTCGGCAAACGAACCAGTTTCGAGTCATTTACGTGCGGTGCTGATAAATCGTTTCGTGTCAAATTATTGTTTTGATTTCATCAATCCCATTACGCCCGTTCGACCGACGATTTGGTGAATGCTTCTCACTAAAAGGTGGCCATTTGTTTTTGTTTAACCTCACACGAAGCGTCGTCAAAGGTTGTTGACAATTCGCTAACGCATATTTTTTGTCTTTTTCCATTTTTTCGTTCATTTGAATGAAATTGCAGGATAAAAATCATCAACAGCCAAAATGGTTGAGGTAAAATCGGTCAAAGTGGACAATTGGGGTGTTTTCTTTCTGCAAAAATTGCAGAATTTCTTCAACAAAACCGATTATTGCGATTTGACGTTGCAATTCAAAGACAATTCTCAATTGAAAGTGCATCGATTGGTGTTGAGTGCATGCACAGATTTTTTCAACATCCTCGAGCAACAGTACAATGTGACAGATGACATTTTGATCATGCCCCGTGACCTGCAGGCCGATGTTGTCGTACCGATTGTCAACTTCATGTACACCGGAACGTTGGAGTTCGAGGTGGACATGTATGCACGTCTGCTGAAAACAGCCAAAGACATGAACATGACGGTTTTATTGAAATTGCTTGAGGCACACAAGCGTACGGTCGGTGATGCGATGCGGCCCCAGCCACAACAGCCGGTCGTATTGAACAAAGCCGCGAATCAACGCATGAACACCTATTCGCGTCCAGCCTCACAGAGCACACCCGTACAGCGTACGTATACGCCACGTCGACCAGCTACCGCTGCCACACCGGTTGGCAAGTCCTACAGTCCATCAGCCAAGGTCAAGTCGGAGAAATCACCGGCAACCATTGAAGTGACCCGTGGAGTTGCATCCACCTCGTTCATTCGCAAGAACTTGCCCGAACCGGTTCAGTTGGTCGCTAAATACGCCAATACGTCAGCTCCCACCAAAGGTCCATCACGTTTCGAGGTTTCCGACGACACCACTCTCCCGGAGACATTCGAAAGTTCATTTGACAATATTTCGTATGAAAGCAAGCCATTGATCACCGCCAGTCAAGTGCACAAGGAAGAGAAGGAAGAGGAGACTTTCGAACAACTCAAACGTAGCTACACTGGTGAGTCATCCGTTCTCCTTAAATCCACAAGATTTCCTGGAAAAATCCATTTAAAAACCACTGTAAATTTTCAGGATCGATGAAACGTGCGTACTCCGGGTCTCCAGCTGCTGCTTCTCCACCGGAAAAGAAACCAAACATTCAAGACGTTAAGGAATTCACAGAGGCTCATCGTCAACGCAAGGAAATCGTCCAGCAGGAACTCACTGAAGATGAGGACTACTACGGCGATGATTTCCACAATGACGATGACGACGAAGATTATCAGCCGAATGAGACATCGCCAGCAAAGACAAGGCAAGCGACTGCAACCATAACAACATCTCGAGACACTTCGCCGGGTGGAAGTGTCATCATCAAAAGTGACTCGGGCGGTCCAGTGAACCACGCAAAGATCATCAGCGAGGTGTTGAAGAAGTACCCGCATTTGGTGAAGAACAACAAAAACATCAAGTTGAAGATAATGCAAAAGGGTGGATCATCGACGCCAGTGAGGGAGATAACCGCTAAATTGCCGGTGGAGAAAAAGTCTCCCAGTGCCCCTTTGGCGACTGCAGCCGCGGTCGCTAAGAAGGTGCCTGTTGCAAAACCAGCTCCGGCCCCGGTTACGAATCAACCGAAGAAAATCGACAGTCGCACGATGCACGCACTAATTGCGAAAGGGGCCGAGAACACAACCGGTCCTTGGTTGTGTCTCGAATGCGGTGTCAATGGCCGTCCGATCAGCATTCCATCGTACAAAGGCTTCCGACGTCATTTGATCAACGTGCACAAACGCAAGATTGATTCACGCCTGTGCGAACACTGTGGCTGGCGTTCGGCCAATCGCAACGAGTTGCATCATCACAATTTGGTGAAGCACAGCATCAAGCCACCACAAGAAGTGCATTTTCCGAAATGTGGCCTCTGCACGCACATTGCCTTAGATCAGAATGCCTTGCGCAAGCACAAAGAAGAGGATCATCAGAATCAGAGCTCACAGCAGCATTGCATTTACTGCAACAAGACCTTTTCGAAAGAGATTCATTTGTACGCGCACATGCGCAACAATCACAAGGAACGCGCCCGTGAGGATGGCGTCATGGACTTCTCCGATGACGAGGTTTATGAAGACGATGCCGACAAGTATGTGCCGAATAATCCGGAACTCAATGTCGTTGCGGGCACATCGAGCGGCTCTGGCAACAAACAAATTAAAGTTTTGTCAAACATTGCATTGACATCCAAGTCGCCATATGTTTTGGACACCAGCGGTTCATCCGCGATTTTGACAACAAACGAAAATATCAATTTGGAGCCAAGCTCAGAAGCAGAGGGCTTGAGCAATGTGGCTTCGGGCATTGCCACCAGCTTAGCCGTCCTGGACACAGACAACGTGCATATGGAAGAGGACGGCGCATATCAACAGGACGGCACTGAAGCCACTGACAATCATTATATCGAAGCGGAAATGGCCAGCGTTCACGGAGAGTTGCTGACGAACAAAAAAGAAGAGACCGAAATGGTCACGAAATTCATCACCGAAGAAGGCTCCGAATTAGATTTGACGGCCGCCCAGAAGGCCGAACTATTGGAACAGCTTCAAGGCCAAGGCGAGGGCATTACTGACAATGTCGTCATGGTATTGAATGACAGTAGCTATGAAGCCCACACCACCGAAGGCTTAGTCCAAGAGACTGATCAGCAGAATATCGTATTGCTCTATGACGAACAGCAGCAACAGCAGCAAGAGCAAGCGGTCGAATCAAAATCAGCCGATGAGTCAACAACTGTCCAGGAGGAGGCCGAAGGTGAAACATCTCAAGATGCATCAAACACAAACGATTCAATGGACTGGCAAGATGCACCTCATGAGGGCGAGGCGGAAGCTTCCAAAGCCGATGAAACATTGAAGGAAGAGATGGACGACTCAGCTGAGAATTTGGAAGAAATTCAAGCCAGCGTTAACAAAGAGATCACCGATGACGAAGCCGATGAGGCCGACGAGGCAGATGAAGCCGATGAAGCCGATGAAGCTGATGAAGCTGATGAGGCTGATGAGGCTGACGAGGTTGATGACGAGAAACCCAAGAAAGATGCCGACAAGGCTGCACCGGCTAGTCAATTGATTTCCGCATTGGAAGGCGATTGGACCGATGACGACGAGGAAGACGGCGCCAAGGAGCAGAAGAAACCGACGGCAGAATCAGCCAAAGGGCGATCAGAGAAATCGGCGCCGGCACCGAAGAAAGAATCAGTCGCAAAGGGATCCAGCAAGAGCTTATCAAACCTACTGGACGACTGGTCGGACATTAAAGAAGAGAAAGATGATGCAGATACCGAAGCAGAGGTGAGGGAAGCGGTTAAAGAGGAGGAATCGAAGGTTACAGAAGAAAAAGCTGCCATCGAGGAAAAGTCAGAGGCAAAAGTCGTTTCGAAAGAGCCGACCAAGAGACAAGAAGTGAAATCAAAGAGCAGCAGCGAATCGAAAAGTGACAGCGAACCGGCCAGCGGGAATGGAACAGCGAAAAAGTCCCAGCCAAAGGCCGAACTGAAAACACTAATCAATGATTGGGGCGATGAGGATGACGACGACGATTATTGAATTGGGATTCGTGGAAGAACGGATATTTAGTTCGTTATTGCGGGGCTCAGCTCAACACTTCGTCGAGAAGATGTAATTTTCTTTTTCTTATTGCAATTCCTTCAAAAATCTCTTAGTTTGAAAATTTTTTTTTTTTAATTATATCTGGCTTTTAACCGGAATTTGCATTTGCTCCGCAAAAACTTTCAAATTTATTTTTTAAGCAGACCTGTAGATGGATAGAGGCAATTCATTCACCTATTTAACACGAATTAATTGATGGAGTTCAGTTGTACAACTAATTGTGTTTACGCGATTAGTGAATATTCGTTAAATTGAGAGAGAAAAATGCAGAGAAATAAATGAAGAAAACAAATCGATGCTTTTTATTTCAATGTCAACAGCGTTTGGGAGCGAAAGTCTCGCATCGCACAGCGATTCATCTCAAATACAATCAACCACTGCTCACCAAACAGCCCTGACTTCACTACAAATCAAACCTGCCGATCGGGCAGTAATCACTCTTTCTGTTCCGTTTCCTCCCACGGCCGTGGTCCTCGAACTTGTTCCCAGTTGTCGATATCGACTGTGGCCTTCATCTTCTCGTACTCATCCTCCAGCGTGATGTCTTTGCTGTGCCTCATCTGGATGCCCATCTTTGCCATTTCCTCCGGCGACACCATCGACGGAGAGAAATATTTGAATCTGGAAGATTGAATTCGTGAAGGGATCTGCTTGAAGGTTATGTCTAACTGGATATTTGCCTAACTTCGCTGAATTGCTTCAGACCCACAGAGCCACCGATGACCAACATCAGAAACGGCAGGCCATATTTGAAGAATCGCCTTTGTTTAGGTGTCTTCCCAATCAATTTGTCAACGAAACTCATTTTGGCGGTGAATTCTGAATTGACCGAATGTTTTTATGTTTTCGTTCGAGAACATTGACGTTCGTCTTTGACAAGCGACTTCATTTGGTGGGAATTGGTGTTGCCCACGTAGCATTTAAATTTTTTGCGTGTGGTTTGTTTGGCGACAAACTGCATTTTGATGAATCATCATTTTGGAAAAGAAAGTTTTGGAGTTTGAACTGTGGAAGGTTTTCAAGGCATTTGCGGAGGTGATCTGTGATTGAACGGATTGAACGGTATCGATTCGGACGATTTGTCGAATGTGGAGCTCTGTATATCGTGGACATTTATTGTGAGAGAGGTCGGATGTCATCTGCCACGACCCCGTTTGAATCGATAGTGACATTCTGAACCAGCCCTAATTGCTGTGATTCAAATTTTGACCGCCAGGCGAATGAATCGACCGTCTAATAATCACCGAATCGAATATTTGAAGTTTAAACACATTCTTGTATTGGTACGATTGTGTCATGGTGGAAAAGAACTAAGCAGCAGCAATAGCAAAGCAAATAGAAGAAAAACGAGAAAATTTGCGAACAATTCCAATCAGTCAAATGGTCATTACTGAAATCTCACATAAATGAAATTTGCGGTCAGGCATTTGGCAAAGCATTAAGCGTCTCAGTATTGGCAAACGTACGCAAGTGGACAGACGGAACGAAGACTGTCGTCGAAAACGGGTGAACGAAAACAACATTGGGTGAAACTGTGGGCTCTGGCGATAACGAAACCGAATCCCATACCGAACCATTCTCATGTGATTCCAAAACGCTGGAAATTTCTTCCAGAAAATGCGCAGCTGGTGATTTTCAAGCAAACGAAAAAGGTATGTTTTAACCGTTGAACGGTAGGCCAATCATGGTGCCTGTCAACCGATATTTCGATGACTTTTCTTTTGTTGCGTCTCCAAATTTCATTCAAACAATTCGAACGCAAGGCGATTTGTAAACATTCAAAGTGGAGTTATTCGATTTGTTGGAAGTTGTTTGGATGATCTCTAGGCGATTGAATCGTTAAATGATGTGATAGCGTTGCGACTGAACGTTATTTTCGAGTGAATCTGTTTGCCTTTTGCGACTTGTGGCATTCGCTCCGGAAACTTTGTGGTTTCGATGCGGTTGATGTGTCAAAGATATTAGACAACGTGCCAGATGCCGATCGCCTTGTTTTCTCTAATCAATTGCTTGTGTCTTCTCCATTTTACAGGAAAATGTCCGTGAAAATTGTATTCGAAATAGGTCATGTTGCCTCGTTGAAAAGCAAAATCACGCCTGAAGGCTTCACCCATGATTGGGAATTGTTTGTCCGTGGCTGCGATGGCAGTGACATAAGCCATTATGTGGAGAAGGTCGTTTTCAACTTGCACGAATCATTTCCGAAGCCAAAGCGAGGTAAATTTCGATAAACCACTAGAATCATCCACAAATTTCATGTTAATTTTTTGGATTTTGCCCTTTCACTTGCAGTTGTCAAAGATCCTCCATTTTCGGTGAAAGAGTCCGGATATGCGGGCTTCCTTTTGCCAATCGATGTTTGCTTCCGTACACAAAGCCGTGACGAACCAAAGAAAGTCACCTTCCAATATGACCTCAGTCTTCAGAGTGGAGGCACCGCGACAAATGTCGAAAAGCGTACAGTTACCTTCGCGAATCCGTCGAATGAGTTTCGTCGTCGATTGGTTAAAGGCGGTGCCATTCCGAATAGTTCGGTGAGTCTACCAGACGATAAAAGTCGTGATGGCCACGATGAACGTTCACAGTTGATCAGCAAGCCGAAACTTGGGGGCAGCGACAGCAATAAGAAACACAAAAATCGTCCAGCAGACGATGGTCCAAAGCCTTCGAGCACATTTGCGAATCTATTTGGAACGCCAATCACAAAAGTCTCCTCGTCGAAGGTGTCACCCGATCCGAAAAGCAATTCGGCCATCAGTGCCAAAGTCGGTTCGAATAGCAGCAATGGCAACAGCAGCACCAGCAGTAAGCAATCATCGCAAAAGTCGTCCGAAAAAATTTCCTCAAAGGACAAAGCGGATAAGAGCGAGAAATCTGATAAGAAAGACAAGAATAAGCACAACAGTCCGATGAAAGAGGCCAAGGAGCCATCGAAGAAGAGCACCAACGATGACAAGCACGATCGTCGCGACGACAAGAATGATAAGCGAAAGGAGAAAAACTACAAGGAGCGAGAACGGAGCAAAGATAAATCTGTGAAACGGGCTCAAAGCCCTTCCAAACCAGCTAGTCGCAGTCCGAAGCGGTCCAACACACCGCCTCGGCAAACATCCAACAGCAAGCCATCGATTGATCCACACTCGAGTTCGACGCAACCTCCAAAGCACAACGTCGATGATAAATCCAGCGGCAGCAGTTCGAAAAAGTCCAAGAAGGAGAAAAAAGACAAATCGCATGACAAGGACCGAGAGAAGAGTGGCGACAAAAAAGAGAAAGACAAAGACTACAAGCGAGCGTCAAAGGAACGAGATGATCGACCGTCAAGCAAAGCGTCGGACAAGATCGACGGTGGGAAAAAGGAACGTGAGACTGTTAGCGGAAACGGAGGCAGCAATACGCCCAAGGAGCCGGCAAAGGAGAAGGTCAAAAGTACTGAATCGAAATCGGTGGCTGTTGTGAATGAGAGTGCGGTACCAGCGGAGCCAATACCGCCAAAGGTTTTGACGCCGTCAACAAACGACAAAAAACCCGACAAATACGACAAAGACTCATCCGAACGGAAACACAAACACAAGAAAAAAGACAAAAACAAGGACAAGGACAAAGACAAAGAGAAGGAGCACGGCAAGGACAAGGAACGGAAAAAAGACAAAGAAAAGTCGAGCAAATCCAAGGAAACGCCAGACAGCACAAACTCATCAACGCCAACACATGCAGCCATGACAGTGTCATCGAATCAAAAGAAGACGCCCACTCCGACCTCAACCCAATCAAATCACTTAGCCTCAACGGGAGCAGCTACCGTAAAGACCAATCCATTCAATGAGGCGGACGAGAAGGACATCAGTGACGTCGAAATGGAGCGTTCTCCGGCTCGGCCATTGTCACGGATAAGCTCGAATGACAACACAAAAGTCGATTTGGCTGTGGTTGACAGTGCGCCTGTGCAGAATTTGGCGCCGCCGCCACCGCTGCCTGTGCCTGCGTCGGATTTTAAACCAACCGAAAAGATCAGCAAACGCAGCAAAGACTCCAAAAATAACAACAATTGTGTGCCAAACGAGAAAGACGAGAAGAAAAGGAAGCGCAAAAGCAAAGAGGAGAAACAATCGGTGGAAACGGAAAGGCGAACGACCACCCCATCGCCGAAGAGTCTCGAAGGACCACCGGCGAAAATCCCGAAGAAAGATGAACTTTCGAATGTGCGGAATGAAAATCAAACGGTTTTGTCGCCAATGCGAAATTCATTGTCGGTTTCGCCTCAGTCGACGATATCCACCATGCAACCGGTGAATCCACCACTCGTCGACTCATTCTCATCCGCATCATCAACGTCATCGGTGACTTCAGCGATGAACAATCAGGTAATAGGGGCCGGTGGCGGTGGAGAACCGTACCGATCACCGATCCAAACGATGCCCGTCGACTACATGTCCGAATTGAAGACACTCCAGCACAAAATCATGGCGTTGCAAGACAATAACGAACTGCAACAAGTTGTCGAGCTGATTGCCGCAACCGGATGCTATGAGATCACCAGCCAAACATTCGACTTTGATTTGTGCGCATTGGATCGATCAACGGTGCAACGTCTGCAGGAGTTCTT
>JANSTV010062308.1:0-11822 GCA_027564135.1 Lestremia cinerea | reverse complement strand
GGCGCACCAATTAGCAGCACTTCAATCGCTGGGGATCGCACACGCGGCACACCAGTCAAACGATCCAAATGGCATTTAGGCATTCGCTCCCAAAGCAAACCGAATGATATCATGATGGAGGTGTATCGAGCGATGAAAGCCCTGGACTACGAATGGAAGATCATCAATCCGTATCATGTGCGAGTACGTCGTGTCACCACCGTTGAAGGCAAGCAAGACATGAAAATGTCACTGCAGCTGTACCAGGTGGATGCGAAGAGCTATTTGCTCGATTTCAAATCGTTAACCAACGAGGAGGTGGAACAAGGCGATGATGTCATAATGGACAACACATCTCCACCGAATTCGATTGGAGCTCACACGATGCCACAGCAACCTGCTGGCCATCACACCATGGAATTTTTTGAAATGTGCGCTGCGTTAATCATTCAATTGGCTCGTTAATCCGTCGCGGCTGGTTGACGCAATTTGGCCTTAACTTAATATTTACACCGCCGACATGCTTTTTTCGTTTCGTTTTTCATTTGATTTTCTGTGTTTTTTGTCTCGGTTTTTTATTTGTTGCCATAGTTTTTCCTCGGAAAACAGTCTGTGGAAACCATTCGCTAGTGGGCTATGGGCTTCCTTACGGACATAAAATACCGTTCAATCTGAAGAAAACCTAAATGACGAGGATTCCTCGGTTGATGATCGAAATGAAGCACCTCTTGGTCGGACTGGAGCCGATTTATTTTGTCGATTTGATTGTTTTTTTTCTCTTGTTAAGCCACGATCGTCCATCTTTGATCTTGTTATCATTTTTTTTTTGTTGATTATTTGTTTAAGTTTCGATTGTTGTCAATGCCATCGCGTTGTTTTGACCTCCAGCCATTCTGTTGGGCAGTCATCAATACCATTTAAACGTGTCTTTTTTCACAATAATATATCTTTATTATTTTTTATGTACATTAACAACATTTTACAAAATGCCTAATAAATATCATACACCTCGATTTCGATTGGGCTCTTTCCGTAGACGCGTAGATGTTTAGTTTTAGCTTCAGTGGAAGTTGTTGATTTGAGGCAAGAAATAAATGACTTTTTGCGTCGGAAAGGTTTTGATCATTCAGTCGGTGGCCAATCGAGAGAGATATTCGATTCCGATTCGATGAGGAAATCGCGATATTCCTGGAGGAGATCTGTAAAGTTAAGACAAGGATAGTAAGAATGGTTATCGATGGCTATCGAAATTCGGGAGCTTACAGAATTTATCGTTTTCCCAAATGTCCAACAATTTTTGCCTCGAATGGACTTGCATTCGAATGAGGGCATTGATGAAATTCAGAATGTGTGGCGTGTTCTTAGCCCACGATTTGACGATATTCTTGGGGGAAGATCGCAGTATCTTTCGGTGAATTTTCAATGTGGAGAAGAGGTCGCCATTCAGGAAGAACATTGCGAAATATCTGAAATAAATGTGTTAGAGACTCGATTTCGACGTATATACAATGGCTCATCTAACTTACTTGCAGGCCAACTCACTGATGGGCATTTCGATTTCGGCCAATGGGATATCCCATGCTGCCGGTCCGAAGGTGGCGTCACAGTGACAGTAGATTTTGCCATTTGCTTCGTTGTACCACGGCGGCGGTTCCTCCCGTATCGATTTGATGTTGCACAACGATTTGACATAGAGGAGCAGCCATTCCGGTTCGATAGCAGTCACACCTCGCATGAACATTTTCCTGGTGTCGCCATTCTGCAATTCATAGATTTCCTGATAGACGACCCATTCGGGCATGGTGCTGCGTAGAACACTGGAAGAGTGAAGAAAGACCGCTTCCTCCATGTCTGGGCGACGATAGGCGTGCTTAAATTTTCGCTTGTCGTCCTTGTCGGTGAGTTCGTCGTCTGGAATTTTCCGGGCCACTTGATCGCCCATTCCCGCTAATAGAATTTGTCGCAGCAATTTTGCCTGAAGATCTGTTGGAGGTGGCATTTTGGGATCAACGCAGAGGTTAACGTCTGACATGCTTAGGTTGATCTCGTTGGTCAGTTGAATTCGTAGTTTTCGAATTTCTGTGATGGCCTTCGGGCGTAGGCCATTGTCTCGACAGAAATCCGATAGTTTTCCTTGTGAATGGGCAAATTCAGATGCTCCTACCGCTCGGAGCAACACAACTGGATCGCCGAGAGAGAGTGAATGTCCGGTCCCAGCCCAAGCTTTGCGTTTGGTGTGCCATTTCGATTTGTTTTCCGGTTTCAGTTCGTCATCGGCCATCGAGACCTCGATCAGCACCTCCTGCACGGACAACGCGGCCACCATGCACACCGTGTATGGCAACAGGTTCTGTTGATGGCTCAATGCAAGCATTTTCCCGAAGCGAGGTGCCACCGGGAATGCTGAAATTGCCTTCCCCAAGGCCGTGACTTGCGTTACGCGGCCATCTTTAGTTGTATTCACGGTCACAGAGTCTTCTAATGCGCCCAGCAACTTCAAACGATATTCAGCCGTCTTCAATTGAACCAAGTCTGGCGGTGATGGGAAGGGAAAGTTCACTACTTTATCGATGCCCATGCACTTCATTTGCAGCATAAGATCTTCGACGGGCTTCTTCTGGATGTCCGGCAGGGCAAAGTCCTCGAAGTCATCGTTATATATGGCGCTCGAATAGAGTCGATAGCAGTGACCTGGTGCTGTCCGACCCGCACGACCAGACCGCTGATTTGCCCCAGCCTTACTGGTGAAGGTCACCACGAATGAACTAACTCCCGTCACCTTATCATACAGACGCGTCTTCTGGCGTCCCGAGTCCACCACGTATTTGATGTCTGGAATGGTCAGCGATGTCTCGGCTACATTTGTGCTGACGACACACAGCCTGGTGCCCTCTGGTGGTGGCGCAAAGACTCGCTGTTGCTTCTCCGACGGCAGCAGCGAGTACAAGGGCAGCACCCACAGTGGCTGACTGCTCTTGATCCCATCCAGGTCTGTATCGCTGCCCAGCTCTGAATCGCTCTCAGCGTTGCTGTCCTCAAGTAAATCAGCCTCAGTGTCGTCCGCCGGCAGCTTGTAATCGTCTAAATTGACTTGCGGCAGTGCTAGTTGCGAGGCAAACTTCTTCTTTGCCTTTTTTGCGTGTTTGATCGCCATTCGGATGTTGTATTCGTCGTCGTCGCTGTCTTCGGGATCAGAATATTTTTGAACAGGCGTTTCGGCGGTTCCAACTTTCTTCTTCTTCTTTGATTTTTGGCCCTTCTTGTCCGGCATTTTGTACGGGAAGGCTTTTCGTAATTTCCGAACAAGATTGTTGACTTCCTGTTGCCCGGTTAGAAACAGGAGAATTCCACCTTCCGGCAATTTTGAGTGGATTTTTACTGTTTTATTGAATGCCTCCTTCACGTAATCGTCGTTGGTGCGTTTGTTAAAGTGGATCGTCACTGGAAACTGACGGGTCTCGACGCTCAACACCGGCGGAGCGACTTTGAAGAGTTGTTTGTTCTTCGTGAAGTCCTCAACTCGCAGCGTGGCTGACATGATGATCAACTTTAGCGGACTACCACGTTTTTGCCGCAGTGGGACAATGCGTGAGAGGAGACCAACCAGAATATCTGTGTAGACGCTGCGTTCGTGAGCTTCGTCCAGAATAATGACAGAATACTTGCTTAGCGTGAAGTCGCTTTCGATTTCTTTCAGCAGAACGCCGTCAGTCATGAATTTGACTTTGGTGTCCTCCGTGACGTTGCCCTCGAATCGAATCAAATACGAAACAATGTTGCTGGAAAGACTCATCTCTTGAGCGACACGCTTCGCCATCGATATGGCGGCCACACGGCGCGGTTCGGTCACGCCAATCAATTTCTTCTCCGCATAGCCGGCTTCGTAGAGAAACTGAGGCATTTGCGTGGTTTTACCGCTGCCTGTCTCGCCGGCCAAGATGAGGATATTGTTTTCACTGATGGCTTCCATGATGACTTGTTCTTCACTCAGAATGGGCAGTTTCATGCGAGCTGCCTGTATTTCAGGATCTCGATCGACATGTACATAAACAGCCGGTTTGTAAACCCTTGTTTCCGGCTTTGCAACAGGTACCGGTTCCTGTGACACTTTAGTGGAAGTGACCCCTGATTTTCCGCCCTCATTTTTAGTTTGAGCTGGAACCTCTGGTTCCTCAGGCTGTGCTAGCTGAAAGACATCTTCTTGATGCTTTTCTGTATCAGATTCGTCTCCGCTTTCTTCATCCGTGCTCAGCACTTCCGTCCCAATCACATTCAAATCCTGTTTCTCCTCATTTTCACTGTCATCCTTCTCTTCATCGGCGTACCTGCAAGATTTCTTCATTCAAAAACCGTCTTTCATCCCAATCACATTTAAATATAATACGAACCCATTCAAAAGAGTCAATCGCTGTTTCCGGGTCCTCCCTGCAATGCTACTCCACCGCTTCTGATCGCCCTCCACCGTTTCCACACACAACTTTTTCGCCTCCTCATCTTTGAGGTACTTTTTCAAGCCTCTTGTCTGAACATTCACAACCGAAGTGAGTTTCTTCAGATGTTCCGTAGGCATCTGGACTGCCGCTAATTTCTCCAACAGTGATGATCGCTGCGAAGGCAATTTCAGAGTTACGACCAACCCACGATGCCATCTCCATTCGTACTTACGCCTTCTTTCTTCTTCTTCTTGTCAACAATTTTCTCCAGATTCTTCCTCTGTTTTTTCGACAATATTCGAGTGATTCGAGTTTCTTTTTCCTTCTGGATTTTGGTGCCTCGCTTCTGTGACGGCAATACCAGTGCATTGGACAGATCGTATCCACCGTAGCCACCATCGTCTTCAGCGATATCCAATTTGATCTGACCGCATCAAAACACATCCAAAATTGAGGTTAAATTCTGCGCTCTTTCAAATCAAACGTAAAATACCTGTTTTGTTGCCGAGTTGTCGATTATCGTGTTCACCACTTGGCGTCCTTTCTCGTTGTACTTCCGCTTTCCCATTTTGCAATTTACTTGTCTCAGCCACTCTTTGATTACGATATTAAATCACGACTTCATTAGTTCTGCAGAACGGAATGCGATTGTCACATTTCTCGAACGCACGCCGTACGAAATGTCAAACAAATGTCAAATGTTGCGCTTGAGCCAACTTCACGGTGAGAAAAAACAACGTTGGGTGTGGCGCCGACTGGCGACCAAATCAGAAATGACCCCTCGAAGAAATTCAACGGACAAGTGTCTCTCGACCGATGACGATGCCACGCAACATTTCCCATCCGTGCTTCGCATAACTGACTGATTCCAAAGGCATTCATCGAAATTCGCCCGAAATACCTCCGAGGGCTGCCAGAGGCCATTGGAATCTCCACAAAGGAGACTTACCCTGAATCTACGAAAATAAAACGCATTCGGAATTTTAATTTATTTATTTTTATTTTTTTTGTACATCTTAAAATATTACAATTAATTAAAGTTCGCAGAATCATCTGTTTTCTTGTAGATGTTGTTGCATCTGTTAAATTAATTCAATTAATTTAAATTTAAAAAAAAATGAATACATTTTGGAAATTAAATTAATGGAATCGCCCGTCTTATCAATTCCCTCAGCGCGAGACAGAATCCGCTCAGATGGAATGAACTCTGCTGCTCCGACCCCAAGCAAAAATGCTAAATTCTAAATGCGAGTTCACAAATGAAATATCAAATTCAAATCGGAATTGAAAAATTGCACGAATTTTCTTCGAAATTCATTTCGAAATCGTCTATGCACATCCTGATCCTCGCACAGTGCGGGCACCGGTCGTTGACTTGGCGCAGTCTCATATTTTAGCATTTTTATTTCCTCCTTCATTTTTATCTTTTTTCCATTTTTTTCGCTCTTCAAATCGGTGTGTCTTTTCTATTCGTTCCGAATCGTTTTTTCAATCATTTATTTGTGTTGATTTATATAATATTAATTATAATAGTCTGAATATGTTCCTTCGATTAATTATAATTTATTATGGTTTTCTCCATTTTAATTAATTTCATTTCTCCTTCCTCTTGCTTTCATCTTCAATCGATTTGTTATTCTTGTTATGTTTATTTACAGAGTTACACAAATACAAATAATGCAATTTAATGTTCATTTTCTTTATGTTGCTTAAAGGACAAAAATTAACAATGACAGTTATAATTTAATTCATTTAATATAATTAATCGTAGAATTATTTATAAATTGATTTTTCATCCCCTTCTACTTCCCTTTTTCATCATTTTCCTTTTCATCATGTTCCTCTTCTTCATCTTCTTCTTCTTTACCACTATTTGCATGAGTTTTATTTTTCGGTGTTCTTTTGTCTGTTGTTGGATTTCATGATTTATTAAAATTTCTCTTTGCATAGCTTTATTTTTGAAGCAAAAGCTTTCGATTTTACAGCAGAGAACCATAAGAAAATAATTTTTTTTCTTTTTGGAAGAAAAAGCAAAGAAAATGGGAGAAATATGAAAGCGACAAGTGATTCCTCTTGATTTCCTCTTATTTCATATTAATTGATTTAAATTGCGACGCAGAGCTGTGGTATGCCGAGAGCAATTGATTTTAATTTTTGATTTTGTTGTTAGTTTTTTTTTTGGCGAAAATGTTGGCTTCATCTTAATTAAACAGGATGAAATAATGGTTTTCCAGGTTAATCACACTCAACACACCGGCGAATGCGCTGTAAAATTTTCAACGAGTCAAGCGTTAAAATCGAAGAATGATCTCGAAGGAAGTCATTACATAAACTCCATCCGACCAGAATGTCAGGTACGAATTGTGTACGAAACGGTGAGAAATGGTGATTTTGTTCGATGGGATGGGAGGCATGAACGAAAACCGTGTGACAAAACTTAATACTGAATGACAACGTTATTTGTGAAAAGAATGAAAAATCAAATGAGTCTTGAGGAAAGACGAATTGTTGAGCCAATCCAAAGAGAATCCCATTGGAATTTCCCGCCTGTGCCGAATAGTCCCCCTCCATTAATTTCGAATCAATTGATGGATATTTGTGTTATGCATGATTGCGCTATTTTTATCACAGGCACCAAATGAAAAGTTCGTCCGAGATTTGAACGGGCTCCATGGACACAGTGCGACTCATTGAAGAGTGGTGAGAAAGAGACAGATGGTGCAGTGCTTTCGAATTGAACAAATCAACAACCACATTCTTACTCTGAAAACAATCAGAGTCTTTGTCTAAGTGGAAGCTTTGCGAATTCAATTCATGGAATTTTTCTGCTCATTAGCGATTTGTGACGATGTCCCAATCCGGCCATTGATCTTTGCACCCTCAACCCGATGCCATCTTGCACCAGACATAACAAACGTGAAATAAACGAAATTTTATTTCTTTTTTCAATTAAAATTTTTACTAAATTCACAATTTCTCTACGCATTTTTAAGCTTGGCTTCGTTTTCTTCTTAAAATGTCTTGTTATTTGTTATTTATTCATTTGTTTATTTTTCTTTTGCGATTTCCTTCAGAGTTTTCCCTCTTTTTTTTTTAAGACGCACAAAATACACAACTATTTAAAAATTAGCAAAAAAAACTCTTCCATTCGTTCGAGTTACGGTCGCAGTCACACATTATCAGTCCTTGCTAGGGACAATTTCCTGGGTAAATATCGTCTTTGCGAGTGGGACCAGTTCGGTTTGTGAATCAAGTTTCCGAGACCGTACACTTCCGTCGTTTCATTTATGGGAGAAAACAAACAAACTCCGATTTCATTTTATTTTTCCTTTTAATTAATTTGCAGAACTTTTTCTTGTAATATTTTTATTTGATTTCATTTAGCAAATTTAAAAGTGGTTAATACAATTTATCGACAAAGAAAAAATGATCGAACAGAAAAAAATTATAAAAAAAAAAAAAATTAAATAAATAATATAGAATTAATAATTTTCTTTGAAATTTCCTTTATTTTATCGAAATAATCTAGTCTGGAGTTTTCGTTGAAGAAATGCCAAAAAGGAATGCCGATGGGAACCGAAAGGAGAAGAAATTCTGCATCGTTAATTTCAATAAATAGGAACTTTTTATTATTTATCCAAAATTTTGATGATGATAATCGCCTTGAAAAAGGTGGGACATATCGTTTGTTTTGAATTCTGACCGATCACATACTAGCATCCATCAGCCTTAATCGGAGTCATCGGCCAATTCACAAATGAACTCGGCCTTTTGACAGGACGCCTCAGACTTTTGACTGAGCATCAGCCTACTGATTCAGCTCATTACGGTATCATTTCAAGCAAAAAACATTCCATTCAACATTTAAAAATCGGTTATTTGAATTGACCTGTTTCTTAGCAATGTACATCTAATGAGCGAGTCGCTTGTGAACGACTTAACATTTGCTTTCATTTTGGGAAAAAATATCGAAATGGAACTATTTGGTAAACAATTGTAGAATGATATCGCATGGTTCTTTAGCAAATGCCATTTTCGCTTTGAATGAATTTTACTTTTAAATATGACGAATGTGACTTTCGTTTATTTCATTAAATCCATTTTCTCATTTAAATATCAATAAAAAATAGAGAACAAAAATTAAACAGAAAAGGAAAAATACAAAAGAAAAAAATATGAGCAGAACAAGTTAATTCATAATTAAATGGAACGGAAATATTATCAACTACAAAATTTAAACAATTCAATTACTTTGTTTTGCTTCTCTCAAAATGAATTAATTAAATTATTTGTTTTTCTAACTTTTCTTCTTCATATATTGTTTGTTTTTTTTGTGAGTTTTTTCTGGATTTTTATTTAAATTTCCAATTTTCTTTTCTTCAACTATATCTTTCTTGTTTTGTTTTTTGTTTTTTTTGTTTTTACAACGGAAGTGTTGATGTATTTGTTGGTGTTGTCGTCAATGCTGACGCGGATGGATAACGTAATGTATGTTGTGACGATGCTTGAACATAATCCTGACTAGGATTTAGAACACTATCCCGTGAATTAGAATGTGACGTGGCACGTAATAATGTAACGGCTTCACGTTCTGGACTACATTGCACTGCTTCTAGTCATTTTTGACGTGATGATTTTTTCTTCTTTCGTTTAAAGAAACAACAACATCTGGAATGAAGTGAAGAACAATGTCGTTAGAAGTGATTCATGGAATCATGGCTGTGAGAAAATCCTTCGGGATGGGATCTGGGATTGGAATACTTACTTCGTTTCATCGACCAATTCCACTTCCTGTTGTTGCGTTATGGGAGTATTTGAGTGTCCAGCTGTTGGGTCGTCGGCATTCAACTCGCCGTTGGTGGAGCTCACAACCTATAATCGAATATAGTCGTAGCGACAGGACGATGTTTCAATTAATTTCTTTTTTCTTTTTTTCAATAATTCTGATTTTCAGAAAACAAAATGAAAGAAATATATTTTTTGTTTGTTGTAAGAAGCGTGTTGTTCTTTGTTGTTGTTGCGAATGATAATTGAATAAAATTTTCTTTTTTTTTTTATTAAAACCCAAGAAATCATAAGAGATAATGAATTTTGTGTGGAAACAGTGTTGTTTTAGAGAATATGTGGGGATTGTTACATGGTTATTGTTTAGTAGTTTTTTTTTTTTAATTTCCTAAAAATATTCATTTTGACGAAACACGTTTTATCCACAAAAAAAAAGCACTAATATAATGCAGAGCATTCAGGCAGAGTAGGCGCTACAAAGGAGCCTTTGACAAAAGCATGCCACTTACCGGACAGGACCATTGGAATTGGAACTAATCAAAATGAACAGACGGCATGCGATAACAAAAAAAGGCGTTAAGCAATTGGATGCGAAGGGCATTTCATTTCATTGGTATTCAATTTCAAGTGGCGAGACTTGGCAGGTCCCAATTGACGACAGTACATGGTGTGACACAAATGTGATGGTGATTTAAACAAAAGAATAAAGCTTTCGATCGTTTCAACTAACCGTTGATGTGGCCGTAGCTGTGGTTGCGGTTGCAACAAGCAAGCCGGTCGTTGTTGACGAGGTGTATTCAGTTGTCAATGGTCCGAATGATTTTTTCGTTTTTTTGGCCAACTCTTTTGCCTGCGGATGGCGTTGTGACAGATATCAAGGCATCGCATCGAAACAGTTATTACGCGCGGGGTGAGTCAACACGAATCGAATGCAACAGAATTTTGAATGAAAAATGGACGAGGAATCCACGCAAAAAAGAATTTAAAAAAAAAATCACAAAACTGTTATGAAATGGCGAGGCGTCGATGTGGTTTATTTCGGAATTGAAAATCAATACAGCCAATTAAGGTCAGTGGAGAATGGTTGCTTTGAGAGCTTAAGCACGTTTTTTGCTGTTTTCGACGGAGAATCAGATTGATAGCATTTCCCCAACAATGGGCATTAAAACCATTGTCAATGCGAAGGGAATGACGTTATCCGTGTGATGAGTAAATGGCACAGAATTTTTAATTGAAAATTTCCATGACGATGATTCGATCGAGTGGTCTGATTAGCTTGCTCTACCCTAGCGGCAAATATACAAGCTGCTTGGCCATTCAAGCAACATTGTGTGCGTGGTTCTATTCAAATCGCTACATCACATTACTCTCAACTAATCGACGCTACATCTACTCTAACTACCATTCAGCACAATAGCCCCTCGACTTTCAGCCGGTCTAACACAAATCTAGTACACAGATCTCTCATCAAACTCTTGCTAATCACAATCACGTCAAACTGGTACTAAAATTTTGTTTCGAGAATTTGATTTTATATTCTCAAAATCGTTACTTTTGAATAGAATTTTTAAACAGAAATTTTGAATGAAATATACCTTGAGCATATGTAGAACAAATCAAGAGAAAACATTAGAAGAGAAAATGCCAAAAATAAGACTGTCTGCTTGGACGCACAATAATAACAACAAGTCAATGATGAGATATGATAGAAATCAGTCGAGTTGGAATGAATGAACAAACAATCGGCGATATTTCGTTTGGTTTTGTTCAATAAAATCAATTTCATTAACCCCCAATCCATCAATTCAGCAGTTTCGCCCTCGAAATACTGTGGATTCGCGGATTCTCCGCAAACGAAAAATGCTACTCCAAGCGAAAATAACTTGATTTGTTTGTTCATCGATTGAAGCCTCACTAAATTTAACCTAATTAATTTTCATTTATTTATTTATTTATTCGTCATTTATTATATGTTCAATTTGATTATCAATTTTAATTAATTTAAATTGCTCGAATTTTAATGTACAAAAAATCAAAATCGGTTAACGAATTTTTGTGATTGAATGTCTGTTAACTGTTGTGTTGGAATGTTATGATGGCCATGGCTCTGATTCAATGTTATTGGTTGGAAAACAAAACGTAACAAAATTTTGTTAAACGCTTAGGAAGCGTTCGAAGAAAAAAAACAAAAAATTCTTCTTTTTTTTAATGTAAAAAAAATTTAGAGAAAGTTCTGTCGAGTTCCTCAGTGAATAGAATGGCAACTTTGCCGGTGACAGGAAAATTTCCAGAATTGCCAGTCACCGGTTTTTCCTCACTGAGCAACGCGATATTAGTTCAAACTTTCGCAAATAAAAGATCGTAAAAATTAAAAAATTCAAAAAAAAAAAATAAATAAAATTTTGTCACAATTCAAAGAAAGAGAAAAAAAATCCAAAAATAGTTTTGAAGTTATGAAAAAATATTGAAAAAAAACATCTTTGGCCGGACGTATGAAAATAATGCGATAAAACATACCTGAACAGAACCATGTCTATCGGCTGGCGTTAGATTTCCCAAAGTGGCTCCAGACTTTTGCACATCTGGCCATGCAGCAACACCACCAATGCCTCCTTTTGCATTCGT
>JANSTV010062297.1:0-11827 GCA_027564135.1 Lestremia cinerea | reverse complement strand
GCATGTCGCATTTTGGCGAAACGTCACTGCGACGTGATCGCTCGACTGAACGATCAATGACGTGATTCGATTGCATTGAAAGGTTAATGACGTCTTTATTGTCATTTCCTCCTCGATGACACTTTGCAACGAGTCTCTTCCTACCGATTTGCACCTCCGAAACAATGAGCTCATCAATCAATTGTGACCGGTGCTCCGATTTTCGAGCAATTATTTACATCACATTCCATCGATGGTCAGTTCATTCCGGCACTCAGTTGAGCGGGGGTCAAAGAAACGACCAGCAATGGACAAGGTTATTTCCATGTAATTATTCATCATGACGACTGACGGCTCGAGAATCATGTTTGTGCAAGCGATTCGGATCGGTTCGAGCAAGTGTTTCGATTTTCAAGAATTTAACGACCTCAAGACAAATTAACATATGCCATCGTGGATGATGAATTTAAAGGAAATCAAGAATCGCTCGATGAACCCCCTGTGCCTTTGATGGAAATCTCATTTCAACAAAACAGTGGGCATTGCATTTCAATCGAATCAACAAAGGATGCTTTTGAACGTCACGTTTTTCTGTTTTAATTTTATTTGCTTCGAATTTCTCGTCTTGTTTTCATTCGAACGTATTCGATTGTGTTTGTTCGGCCAGTGTTCCTCCTTCAGCTATTCAACCGATGAATGCATCAATGGTAGGCTCAGGGGCCGTCACATGACAATGGAAACGGTGAGTTGAGGCCGGCCAGGTAATCGATGCACCGAGCAGCAACGATGGACGGCAGAAAAGAATAGAAAATAAATGAGTTTTTTTCGTTTGCGTCGTCGTCGTCATCGTCGTCGACGTCGTCGAGGTTAGAAGCATTTCTCAAAATCAAAAACTCGAAAGAACCACAAATCGTCTGAGTCGAGAACGGTCGATGAGCATTAAACACCGAAATCATAGTCGTTGGACTGAGAGCGTTGCAGAAACAGGTAGTATTCACGCGAAGTAACCTCAAGCGAGTCTGTAATTTTCCCAAAAGATGATGCAATCTGTGCACGAAGGGTGTGATAATAACTGGCTTTTAGTTGAAGCGGTAATCTCTCAAACGTCATTCTACTCAATTGGATGCTCGTGTTTGGATCGAGTCATTCATTAAATTGTGTATTTGCCACTAAACTACCGAAAGGAAAACATTCGAAACACTTTAAGACAATCATTTTAATTATGCAAATGAGTGTCGGCATCGCCTCTGTTTGATTTATAACGGATGAACGGTGCTCCGTCTCACTTTTACTTTGACGGCAATCAAAACACGGAATTTCATTGAAGAACGTTACTTGAACGGCTCGACGCCAATTAACTATCGAAATCGAATCCACGTCAATGATGTACCGTTAGTTTTCGGATTTTTCAAAATGAAATTGAATGAATTGCCGAAAAGAGACAACGAGCATTTTTCGGTGAAAATGCCAAGTTTCCGACAGAATCGATTTCGGATGAAACTCGTTTTGTTGACCGGTCATTGTGCGTCTGTGTGCTTCGGCCAAGAAGACCGGAATCTTAATCATTGGCAGAGTCCCGTACGAATGGAAATCTGTTGGAAACATTTTCATAACTTTTTCAACAAACATCTCGATTACTTTCATCCGACGCTGGATGATTAGAGCTTTGCAGAACGGCCACTGGGTCAGGCCTTGACACACCGCACCGTCAAAATGATAAAGTTGCTATTCGAATTCATTCTAATTAAGACCAATTGAAAAGTTTTTTTTTCGATTAAAACATTTTCGTTTTTCTCTTTGATTGAATTCGAGAGAGTGGGAGGGATGGAGAGAAAGAGAGTCTGAATGAAATGTAACAAATGGAATTGAATGTTTTTCGCTCCGAAAACATCTCTTCGAAATGTGAGCCACATTCATCGAAGAAATGGAACGAACAAATTAATAGCTAATTGTGATTTTATGAAATGTTTTTCAAAACGATGAGCAGCGAAGAATGAAAATGAAACGGTTGAAAGAGAGATTTGGAGAGAGAGAAAGAGAAATAAATAGCATAATTTCTTTGCGAAAAGAAAAACACTTTTGAATGCAATTGAATGAACATGCAATAGCCCCGGCGGGATGGAAGATTCATTTAGCGCAGCATTAGAGACGATTCGACGGTTGGCCAATCGGTCTCACCATATGCCGATATTCACACATTGTGCTCATTGTTCGATTACGATGAAAAATTCAATGCAATTATGATTTGAGGTACGGATCCATTGGATTTTTTCTCTTCTTCTTCTTCTTCTTCTCCTTCTGTCGAGGTGGCACGAAATCAGCGAAAGCATGTT
The DNA here is from genome assembly GCA_027564135.1 of Lestremia cinerea. Taxonomy (NCBI): domain Eukaryota; kingdom Metazoa; phylum Arthropoda; class Insecta; order Diptera; family Cecidomyiidae; genus Lestremia; species Lestremia cinerea. The sequence continues at coordinate 9,515 of JANSTV010062297.1, read as the reverse complement.
TTCCAAACGGATGATGCGTTTGCCTCATTGAGATAATGCGACTTGAAATTTGAGCCCGAGATTCGAGCCAGAGATTCGTTGCGGAGCGGTTGTCGGCCCGTTGCCGTAGGTCCATCGCAAAGTTTTGCGTCAAGAAATTCCGTCCAAACTTCATTCCATTTCCATAAATTCGTTGATCGTGGAATAGCCAATGGCAATTCACCTGGCATTATTCAGTCAAACATTGGTCCGGTGATTTATGAATGCGAAAACTTCACTAATGGACTTACTTTGGTGGCGGCATCGCCATCGCCGAACGGGTGTCTTCCATTCGACAATATCGTGACTCAAATCTTTCGAAACTACTTTGCCAATTTTTTTATTCTTCTGAATTTGAAATTTGCAAAATGACTATTCGACAGAGCCATTCTTTTCATGTGTCTCCTCGTCGGTGTGCTTGTGTGTGTGTGTGTTTCCACAAGACTTCCAAACCCCGGGGTTAAATGTCGCGTGCAATGAAATTCCCAAACAATCATCTCGACTATTTTTTTTACGTTTGTGTTTTTGTGACAAACCCAGAATTTGTCACATAAAATAAATATTATGGCAAATACTTTGTGACAATTTGTGACAAAGTAGTAATTCCACAAAATATTGCGACAACTAAAACAACAAAAGGGCAAAGCTGAACGTTCCATTAAATCGAATCAGTTGCGGATTTGCATCAAACTCGAGAATGTTATCAATTTGTGGTGAACAATTCGCATGCTAATAAATGAATTTGATTGGAATTAATTGCGATGTGTGCCGCAATGCATGAGCAAACCATTTACAGTAACATCAAACGGACTGATCAAAGTCGTCTATTGATTTGCTTTCAATCAGCTCGAAGGCGCACAGCATAACCGAACATTATTCCAAATGAATTGGCCAAAAGGGAATGTGTGGCTGTTGCGGTTGATGTGGTTGATGGCAATAAAAGCAATGCATCCCCCGACTGCAACACCGAGACCACAGAAAATGAGACATGGCAACACATCACCGAATCGCTCCCTGGCGAAAAGCACAATCGATTTCGAACGAGCGTAAATCGTTTCACCGTCGCTCAACTGGCAAATCACCTCAACAGCATTTCGATCGATGAAAAACAAGCAACAGCCGTCCTTGGAATATCGACCAAATTCATTTCCATCACGTTCCGACCGTTGTGTTTTTGGTCTCGACATTTCTGCTTGTCTGCGATTCGTTTTGGCATTTTCGACGTTGTCTGGCAGTCCCTTCAACGATGCAATCGATTTCAGGCAACGTGTAATTAGTCACAACGACTCAACGATTTATGCGAAATGAAAGGAGCGATGCATCTGATCGGTCCAATGCTAACTGGCTCATCGGTGCATTCTACGCAATCATCTTCCTGTGACCTTCGAAACAACTTTCAATATGGCCGCTTGCGCTGTGGGGCTATCGAACGAGATCACTCTTCGAGATGGTCACTTTTGTTTACGCTTTTACTTTCGGATGATCCGGTGATTTGTTGCGTCCAATCGATTCGACGACTCTTGAGAGTTGTCTCGTAGTGGAGTGGAGAGCAGTGAAGTGTAGCAACCTCTGTTGCAATTCACGAAGTGAAAATGCCCTGCAGATAATCACTTGAACCACGAACTGCATCATGCAATTAGGAATGTCCAAAGAGAGCTTCCACCATCGACCTCACGACACCCTTGTCCACCGGAACGTGTGCCCACCGTCCAAACGAAATGTCTCGCAAACGAGCTCACACACAAAAAAAAACCCGTTGATTGTTAAACATGCGGATCGTTTAAATGGTCGATTAATCGTGGATTATTTTCGGAATGGTTGCACCAATTGAGCTAAGCCACAACCAACAAATCACCGATTCGTTGTCGATTTCCAACAATGTACGTCGACCGCAAGCGCACGTCGACTCTAATCCGAAATGAACTAGTTTCTTCAATCCAATGATTTATTCGCAAGCGATTTTTCGTTTTCTTTCCATTTCGTTGACTCTCCGTGTTGTTATTCAAATGGTCGAGTGATTGTGGGCACCGCGTTCTCGGACACACACACACAAGCCCATTCGATGAAACGAGCGTCGCAAAGCCCAATCGAGTAAATGAGACACATTCGCCCGTTGAATGCTTTGCACTGGACGCGGTCTCAGTGGTCGATCAGCGTTTGGTCAATTATCGCAGTTGCAGCGCGATCGTTATTGGACTCCAGTCGAAAGTGAATAATGGCATTGTTGCTCAAATTGGCCATAATTGCGATCAGCAGCTGAATCACATAACGAATAATGAACCAATCACAGGCATTACCGTTCGATTCATTGTTTCAACGCAGAATAAATAATCCAAATCATTTTGTGCATTTCATTTCCATTCCGTTCGTGCGTTTGATTCGATAGTAGTTTCGATCAAAAGAACCGATTCTGGTCGTCGCCGAAACGAATCCTCCTTCGCCTTTCCCTTTCCCTTTCGATGCACCGCAAACCATTCACATTCGCTCATTATCACGCCGATCGCAATCTTTTCGACTCTTATTCACCGCGCACACACCATCATTAACTTCACACCAACCGTCCCAGCCAGACAATGGAATTGCACGATGGAAAATTCTGCTCGTGTGTGTGTGTGTGTGTGTGTGTGTGTTTGTGTGTGTGAGTGTGCAAATGAGACAAACAACGTTGAAAATTGCATGGACCAGACTCGACCCAAACGATCACAGGCAAAACTTGAAACAAAAAAACGAAACGAAAAATAAAACTTTTGATTAAAATCAGATAATCTTGATGAGGCGCACAACGCCATTCCAGCGACTGACGGAATCGCTGATACGAGCAAAGTCAAAAAGAACAGTTGTTTGTTGCGGTCTGTCTTCGTCCCTTTGTTTAAATCAACGTCGTCATTTGTCGTTGGTTTTTTTCTCTTAAAATTCTCCACCAAGTTGCGACCGCTGATGCGGCCAGTCGATCTCAGCATCGTTAAATTATGTTATGTTTATGTTATTTGCATATAAAAGTGTTTCGTTTTCAGGCGACTGACTTGAATGATGAGTGGCATTTTATCACTTTGTGGGGAGACGACTCGCTGACCATCGCGAAGAAAATTCGCGACAGCAACAATGGGCTTGCTGTTGTCTGTTCAAATCGCATGGAAAGTGACGTGATGCGAAACGATAATTACCGGCCGAGTCCCATTACGATAGTCGTCGACGATGGCTGGCGTTTCCCGTCTTTCGTTCCTCCCAAAGTTATTATTTATTGGCCAAAAAGTTTCGACAATGAACTGAAAGAGCAGAAAATTTAAATGCTGCCAAACCATTTCCGTTTTTCGGGTGAGGTTTCTGTTGTTTATTTTTTTATTTTTTTTCTGTCGACCGCTTCATTTCGAATGGCGACTGAATGCAATTGACAATGTGCGAAATGACGAGGAACCAAAGTAACGAGTTTGTTTCCTCTTCTTTTTTCCTGCCACTCCACTCGTTCAGTCGACCAGAATGGCTCGAGCCACATGGTCCACAGTGGATACAATGTACAGACAGCACTAGCACATTGCTGAAATCCATTTGGCTGTTTCCTCTTCGCTGAACGACGATGGTGGTTTCGATAGTGGAGTGACTGGGGTGTTGTCCGTCACTGACTGGTTAAGTGGTTTTGTCTCTAACCAAAAATGAATTTCAAAGTGCTTTTAAAACGCTGCACATTTTGAATTCTTCACTATATTTTTATTCTTCTTTTTGTATCCTCCTTCTCCCTCTCCTCCATCGATTCGATAACCCCTCGTCATTGTCAACCATTCCGCCTCATCCTCATCGAAGACTCTTGAAACAATTGATTAAATTGTCGAAATGGCTTGCATTCAAATGGCATGCAATTTATTTCTGTCGAATCGCGCACATCCATGTCGGATGCCAGATGCATTTGCAGTCCATCCGCAAAATGCATCGCGCCGCACAATGCAAACGCAACGACGAAACTAAAATTCAAGATTTATTTACTTTCCAAAACAAAACCGCCAACTTGATCGTGCCCCAAATTGGTGGAACGAATAGTTTCGAGGCTCGAAGCGAGTATAGTCTCTGAATTGATGAACTTCTTGGAGCGCTTTGACGTTGTCTCGATGAAGAAGGAGGCGGTGCTCGGATGAGCAATTTCACGGAAAACAATTACCACCGAAAATGGATCAATGCAAGTTGTGAAGAGTGAAGACGTTACTGGATGGATGGCAGATCAAGTGAATTGTTTCATTTTCGAGAATCTCTTTCGAAATGAAATTTATCGTTGGTTTTGAAGAAGTTCCGTTTTCGTTATCGAGTTTTGTTCCCCACAAACTCGATTGTGAACGAATTTCGTTGTGGAAATTCAATCAAAAAGGGGTTGACTTCTTGAGAAATCAACAATTTTCGCCCAATTGCTCATTCAAACTCGACTTTAGCCGTTGTGGTGCGAGACATCAGTTTATTCCGTGTGTGAGGTCAGAAACAAAATTCAATTCACTTTTCTGCTGGCGAATTGTTGGCTTGGAAGAAGAATTGCTTGGTTCTTATGTGGCTCAGAGATTCGGATTGTTGTTTGGCTCGCCTGCTGCCGTGGCTCCGGTTCAACCATTTTTTTTTTCTCTTTCGTTTTTGTTTTGTTCATCATTTTTGAATGGAAACGAAATGAATGGGCAAAGGAAACGCATTCACATCAACATGAAACCCGATACGTTCATTGGTGGAATGCATTTTGTGACCTGGTTGGGCTCGTCAACAAGACGAAGGCAGCCAGTGAGCTATCTGAGCGGGTCGTGAAGTGAATTGAAGTGAATTCTAGATGGAAATACGGGAGATTACTTTGAATAGAGCCCACTCCTCCCTCCGTGACCCGCCGTTGACTGTCGTCATCGGCCAAGTGCAAGCGAGGCGAACGGTGTTAAGAAGCCATTCAATTGAACAAACGCTGACACAGCGGAAAATGCGATTCACTGGCGGATTGTATCGATTTCAATGACGGGCAATTCGGATGGGATCCGACAGATTGTTGTTGTTGCCAAGCAAACATGATGGTGCAATCGATGATACTTGAAAATTTGTTCGTTTCAACAAACTTGGACAAATAATCGTCTGACATTCGAAAGCGGATACTGAAACTGCTTTTGAAACGGTAAACTTACCCCGTTGCACCGATGACACACGATCGAAAACCTAAACAAACAATCGATTTGACGTTTGCCAGAATGTTATCCAATTTACAATTGACACTAACCGAAACCTTATCGCGCCAACACTTTTCCCAGATGAATGTCGACAGCCTGCTTCTCGCCTCCCTTTTGATGTCTTGTCTCGTTCACACTTTCACACAAAAATCACCAGAATTACTCGGTTTTTGCTCCTTCTTCTTCTTCTTTTTCTCTTCAATTCGAATTTCGTTTCAAAAACAGATGCCCAATTCAACACTTTTCAAAAAGCACTTTTTCAATTTTTTTTTTTTTGGTTTTGGAATTTATGTCACGAACGGTTTGGATTCGATGGAGAATCGTTGAAGCGAACCGCGGAGGGATGATGTGTCTGACGGTCAGTTGCTCATCTGAAATGGAAAAGGTTGTTAAATAATCGTTTGTCACGTTGATTGAATGTGATTCGGGGAGTATGCCCCGAATGGATCTGAAAAGTAAACAATCAGACAATCGATCCAGGAGCCGAGCCGAAGCGATTCAAAATTGGAAATTATGCAATTCATCTCGAGTAAACAGTAAATGACCCGCGTCGAAATGATCGAACGGCCGAGTCGAAATGTAAATCAAATTAAAAATCAATGAACCTCAACGATGGTCGTGGCCGGAATGGACTCAAAACGGAAAACATACAAAAAACGAGGCAAATTCCAATGAAATCGAGATGGGTCGCTGGGGATCTCGTCGATCGTATTTCGACTGAATTTCGATAAAACAAAACAAAAAAAAAAGCGAAAAGAAGAAAAAGCATTTCGTGATAAGGAAATCGGTCGTTTATGATCGGCCACAACACGATTTGTCCAACGGCCCGAGAATGACTGGCGATGAGCCATAAATATCCCAAACGATTTGAATTTGAATGTTTCGATTCGAATAAAACAGATAAAACGCCCACCGCAGCGATACCACTTGAATCGTTTGGTGCGATTCGATGCAACTCATTCGGATTAGGAGCTGTCAAGTGACTTTCTCTGAACAAATTGATTGGATGCACTTCGCTAAATGGTCGCATTTTCGAACAACTTGTCGTTCGTTTCAACGAGGCGATGACGATTTGTCGCGCGCAACACAAAAGAATTACCCGAAAAAGCAGGTAAAATACACAACCCGATTTGTCATTTGTGCATTGGTCGATGGTTGAATGTTGAAAGCGACACGAAATGCAGTCAACAAGCCAATTGATCGATTACAAATGACTGGCTGGCTGGTTCGGTTGATTGTCACCGATTTGGATATTTGTCAAGATTGAAAACTCAACCAGATCGAGCTGAGGCGATCTGAAGACAAAACAAACGCAACGAGAAAAAAATGTAATCAACCAAAAATCGGGCTAAAAATCCATTCGGACGAAAACAAGCAAACCAACAAAATTTTTGCACAAAGAAAAAGAACCGGTTTCGGTTTTACACTACGGATTTTTCGTATCGAAGTCCGAAATGAAATCTCCGAGAAATACCTTTCTATGATTCACGATGCTGGCTGCTGGTGTCTCTCTGGGGCAACGCAGCGGCGAATGCCAATGGATTTGTCATTGAATTCATTGAAATTCGATGGGAAATTTCGATTAGCATTCGGTGAGTTTTGCTTGTTCTTTTCTTTGTTTTTACTGAAAATCTCAGCTTTTTTTATCGAATTCACAACACACGAATTATCGAAATGAACAACGTTTACTTCTTTCTTTCTTGAGGCTGCTTGTTGATTCAACACGAACACACCACGCACGAATGTTCGAACGGATAGCAAACGAACGTTACGAACTGCACGAATGCCGGCAACAGACTGAAGTCAAAGTCAACAGAAGCGAATGATTTTGTTTAGCAGTGACGGGTTTGTGGAGACGGACAGAGGTGCGCAACCTTTTCGCTGATTGAATGTTATTGAGTTGAGTTGTGGTGGTTGGAGTGGTGAATACGGTTGTGGTGGTGAACATGGTGAATAAGGTGATTGTGGTGCGTGTCTCACCGACCGGAAGTCCTCCAAAAACCCTTCCACAACCGATTTTCCCTGCTAAACGGTGTCCACCACCTGCCATCGATCAACCGGCCGCAGTGTGAGTGAGTTTCCATTCCTTTCTCTCACCGAGCGAGCCCATTTCATTTCCAAAGATGCCAACTGGAAATCGAATAGTTGCATACGCGAATGCCAATAAAGCGACATGCATTTTGTTTCCAATTAATTACCAAACGTTTGTGTTGCTTGGGAAATGGCCAGTGATGCATATCTGCCAATCAAGTCGCTCGGTTCGAGTCTCACGTTGATGGGATTCTGTCAGCGAGCTCAAACGGTTGTCGAAATCGCACCGAACTCCTCAATGAATTGCCATCAAAAGGCCATCATCACCGCAAAGCGGAAACATAAAAATCTTTATCGTTGATCGGTTGCTGACACAATCGCTGGCGAACGGTGTCGCCGACATCACACATGGCCGTCTAGCGAAATCCCATCAAAAATTCTGTGCCAGTTTGAGGTCTGAGCCGGGCGCGACAATTGTCGAAATTAGAAATTCCGCTCATGATCCACTGGTGACATTGAGCTGTTCGGGCTTGTGTGTCAACACGATCAACATTGTCTCAGGCGACGTTTCGATGCATGGCGCAACGCATAAATCAGAATCAGAATCACCGTTTGACTTCCTGACATACGCAGAGACCATGAGTCGCCAATCATTGGGACATTGCCGAGTTTGCTGGGTGTCTGCGTCTTCTTCTTCTTCTTTTTCTTCTTTTTCTTCTTCATCTTCTTCTTCACCATCTTTGTCATCGCAATTCGTGTCATTTCGTTTTGTTTTCATTTGCGTCCAGCCCAAAAGTGTATCATTTCGGAATTTATTTAAATTTACGATTCTTAATAGCGGCCCATTAGTGAATTTCCCATTGCGTTGCTGCGAAACGGCGAAGCTTCTGTTTGGGTTTTAATTTTTTTTCCTGCGTGATTCTTATGCTCTCCACCGGCATGTGATTCTTGTCGTCATCGCAATCCTCGTCGTCATCGTCATCGAAACAAAAATCATTTTAATGACTCTGTCGTTATGGGATAACGTGAAGCGAGTCGTCGCTTGGAAAAATTTTTGTGATGTGAACAGAGGCGAGGGCAACCAACCAGCAACCAATTGAGTTGGTGTCGACGAACAAAATGGCAAAATTCAATAATAATGCGGTTTTAATCTCGACGCTATTGCGAACCCATCCACTCGCATGGTGCAAAACCCATTTGAATGAGCAACCGGTGAAGTTCTTTCCAAATGGCATTACTACAATTCGCCGCGTCATTCACACCGTCGCTATTTGGGTTAGTTTGAAAATCGTTTCGAGTTCTTGCCGATCAACAACAAACTTTCAAGAATTCCCATCAGGCATTTTTCATTCGTCAAACCATCCCATCGACCGATTTTCATTCAGCACAATTAGCGAATTTTACGCGAAAACACGACCCGAGGAGAACGATGCGAGACGCAAGAACAAGAAGAAGAAGAAGAAAAAGATGGAAAAAACAACAAAAGCGAAAAATGCTCGTTGATCTTGTTGTGTGTCACTGCCTGCAGTAATAAACAATTTGCTGGAAAAACCCATCTTGAAAAGCGTATCGTATCGGTGAGCGAACAGTTTTCACAGACGAAACAAAAGGCGAAAATCGCCCAAGAAGATGTTGTCGTAAAACCGCCCAGAATGGGAAACGAATCACCGATGAAGTGAAGAAGTCCATCAGCACTCACATGATTCTCGTTCGAGCGAGCAAATGGCGAAGAAATGGAATCGAAAAGAAGAAAACAGTCGACGACATCGTCAATGGACTGAGGAGCTGCTAACCAAACGAAATGCTTAAAGTTCGATGACTTTGGTCGATGTGGTTACATTTTGAACTCGTGAACTTGAATGCCAATCGAGAAAACCCAACAAACCCAACAACCAAACGGAATGCCATAAGATTCTGCAGCGATGCCAAAGCACATTTCGGCGAGGGGATTCTCGAAATGCTTCAGCCGGCGGCCGTCTGTTGACGTTTCCGGGATGCTTTCTCTCATCAGAAGTTTGCCTTCTCGAAGCGCAGCTCAACAGGAATGCCCTCGAGGGGATCTCTCGCAAAATTCCCAGGCCCCGAACCCTCCCATTCGAACCTCATTCAATGTCAATGTCTCCAAATCGACCAAACACAAACCCACAAAAAAAAAAACGTCAAACAAACATTTGAATCGCATTCGCAATTAGTTGCGGATCACCGTTCAGCGTTTTGCTCAGCTCATTGTTGACGATTATGTAATTCAATGGTTCGCTTGTTTTTCTTTCGTCTTTCGTTCTTTTCTTC
>JANSTV010062275.1:0-11828 GCA_027564135.1 Lestremia cinerea | reverse complement strand
TGACACAAATGTGATACAATCTTCGCCTATTAGCTTTTCAATTATTGATGGTCGTTTAACGTATGGTGGCAGTAATAGTTCAGCAATAAAATTATCATCGCCCACATCGACAATAATCCAACCAAATGTACAGCAACATTATCGTCAACAGCAGCAGCAACAGCAGCAGCAGCAGCAGCAGCAACAACAACAGCAATCGAGTGCCTCACCTTCTAGTTATTGTAGAATTCAAGCGAATCATTCGCAACATTATCAATCGAACCAGAGCAATTCAACGACGACCGCCGCCCCGACAACGCCATGTGATGAATATAATTCAACGTCGACCCGGTCGAAATCAACAAGTAGTGCAACGAGTCAACATTCAACGGAATGTTCGAATGTGGTGGTGCCACGACGACCGAGTCCATTGCAAATAAATTCACAAGCATCTCCGCTTGGTCATGTGCCAAGTCCGGCCTATCCAATGTACAATAGTCCGATGCATACGATAACATCACCGCAACATCACAGTACGATCGATCACACGACAACAAATCCAAGTGCAAGCAACCCTCAGCAGTCATACAAGTCGTCTGCGTCAACGCCATCAACGATGCCACCGCGATCACCGCTGGATGTATCGATACTGAGAGCCTCGTCGAATCATAGCAATCATGTGGCATATTCGTCGGTTATTCAACGTGCCGTACCGCCTCCATCAACGTCAAACGATGGCCGGCAAACAGGTCAATCAAATTGCTGGGATAGTGAGCGACCCGCAAATGTGAAGTTTCCTCAAGCGTTGCATCAAATGTCACCGCAATCGCATGTGCCGCATCCCGTCTACGGTGATTTGGGTCAAAACGATCAAATGGCCACCATAAAAATCATCGATTCCGTGCAGAATATCCAAGCGCTAGCAAATACTCAGCTTGCGTTGCAACATTCGCAACAAAAGCAATCGCATGCCGTTGAGTCTGCGCGTACAACGACGTCAAAAGCGAAAGGTCGCAAGAAGAAAACCGTCACGAATGACAAGTCATCAACGGTTAAAGAGCATGTCACTCAATCGGCCATTGACATTTCAGCGGCTTATGGCAATCGACTTCCGCCACCGGCGCACACAAGCAATCAACTGTCGAATGGATCGTACGTTGATTTTGACAGATGGAATGCCGGCAAAATCCCATCGGCATCCCATCTTCGCAACGAATTCAATTGTAGTAGTCCGTTGCAGTTGCAAGCGCAAGCGCAGTCATCGTCATCGCTAATGATACCCCATCCCCATCACACAGGCCCCGTACCTTATTTTCCCCCATTTCACGTGTCCACGCACGGCTCAAACGATTATTTGCATTCCCCCGAATTCAATTCTCCTTCCTCGGTGGCTGGTTACAGTCACAGTGCTCACAGCACTGGCACCCCGAGCGTATCCTCAACCTATTCCTCAACCACACCCGAGACACGCGAAGACGAGCCGCCAAAAGTTGTAGTTCCGAATATAGAGGAAGAACTTGGATTTCTTGCAGAAAACAATCACAATCGCGGCACATCATCGATCCAATCGACACCCCAAATGCAACAGACGCAGCAACAGCAACATCATCCCCACCAGCAACAGCATCATTCAGCGAGCCATTTGACATTGCTAGGAGGTGCTGGCAACAATATCATGTCCCACCACCAACAGTCCCATCAGCAACAACAACAGCAACCGCATCCAAATCAAAATCCCCATCAGACACAGCATTCACAGCATACGGTTCCGGCGCCGCAACACTCAACCGGTGCCGCAGCCATGCAGCAGAAAGTGCATCCCGAAAAGAAATTCAATACTCCAACCGGGCCGGGATCTGGATTCATGGCCAGCTATTTGAAATTCCTGCAGGGTGAACGTGACACATCACCGCCGCCGATAAACCGCGGCGGTGGTGGTGGAGGCCGCAAAGCAACCTGGTCACGTGCTGGTAATGCTCCCAATCCAACCGCTATTTCACAACCGTCAACCGCAAACAATGTGATTTCAGCGGGCGGTGGTTCTGCTGCAATAACCGCTTCTGCTGGTGCCGCTGCCATTGCCAACAACTCAGTACAAAAACCATCAACGCATTCAAGCAATGGCATGAGTTTGCAACAAACACAAAATCAAACAAATTCAATGATGACTGCATCAGCGTACGATCGAAAACGATCGGCCAGCGATGCTGTCGATGAATCAACGCATTCAACATCGACAAACAGCAAACATACCGGCAACAAGACGAACAACAGCAAAAAGCAGAGCATCGTCGAAAGGGCACCACCCGTTTCGATAAACACACCGAAAAAAGCACGTGGCCCAAATGCCGGTCACAATGTCAACGTTAATCCATCACAGCATCAACAGCCGCCGCCGCAGCAACAGCATCAACAGCAACAGCAGCAGCAGCAGCAACATCAACTGCAACCAATCTCCCATCCAATCGATCAGCACATGCTGCAGCAGCAACAGCAACAACAGCAACAACAACAGAATTTACAACATCAACAACAGCAGCAGCAACAACAACAACAACAACAGCAGCAACAGCAACAACAACAGCAACAACATCAGCACCAATTACAAGCGGCGCCGGTGCCGCAATTGCTCCATCATCAACAACCAATGTACTATCAGCAACCAGAAGAAGGTGCGTTCAGTTATTTTGATTCACGTTTTGATTTTCATTTGCGACGACAGAGGTGGTGAACAGAGAGTGAGAGAGAGAGAGAGCGCGCGGTGGAGAGGGGTAGACCGCGTGAGAGATCGGTTGGGAATTGTTGTTTAGAAATTAAGCGAATTTAAAAATCGAAATTGAAAAATCGAAACATTTTCCAAGAAAACTGTGACGAGACGAACGAAATTCGATTGAATTGAAAGAGATAGAGAGAGAGAGAGAGAGAGAAAACGGCCATCGAGGAGACCGATTTTCGTTTCGGGTGAATTCACGCTCATTATCAATAGAAGAGGACATTAACGATGATGTGCGAATGACGAGGCACCGTGGATCATGCACAGCATGTGTGCATGTATGTGTGTGTGTGTGCAGGGGTGGTGTGGGGAGTTGCATGGGGCACCGAACGCATTCCCGGACTGCAATGCCATGAATGAAACTCAATCGCGATGGCAGCTTCTCATGCATCAATTGAGCCGATTGAGCCGATTCGGAATCGATTCGGAACCAATTCGGAACCGATTCGGAACCGATTCAGAACCGATTCAGAACCGATTCAGAACCGATTCGGAACCGATTCGGAACCGATTCAGAACCGATTCGGAACCGATTCGAAACCGATTCGATTCGATGACAATGAAAATGACCGTTGGTATGACATCGATTTCCTTCTGGAAAATTACACATTCACGATGGCAATGAAATGACCGAAACACGAATTCAAATTGAATGAGCTGAATGTTATCGCAATGTTACGGTGAATTTCAAAGCAAAACAAAAAACGAAAAACGTTTTCGAGATTTCCCCCAAGCGAACTCGAGAAATGCATGGAAATCTTGTCGAATCGAATAAAGAATTTCTTGAATTCGCTATTGCATTTGATTTAATTGAATTTTTCCCATTTTCCCATATTTTCAAAACGAAGCCAATTGAAATGTGAACGAGTTTGATAGTCGATCGGTGACGCGACGACGATCGTTGCAAAACATTTCAACGTTGAATTCGTGGCTTTCGTTCAATTCGCCTCGATCGAAATTGCTTCCATTTCGAGAATAGCCGAAAGCACACAACCGCTTTAAAAATGAGTGCCATTTTAATTATAAATCGATTTTCTTGTATTTTGAGCTCATTTAAGTAATTGTTGCCGCGAGGGCAAGTACACGTTAAGTGCGAGGCATGTAAACAAATCGTAATGCGTGAACAGAATCAAGGAAAGGCAAGAACAATAAATTACTTTAAGATTGAAATGGAAGATAAATCGAATGTCATACGAATGATTGAATGCTTGATTAACAAAACGAAAATAAGAGAGAGAGAAAGAGAATTCCAACAAAGGCCAGAAATGTACACATGCATGCACACGCGCTGAGACATAACAAGGGACCGACCGGGTGCTACCGGGTACTACACACAGATCGATATTATTTGCTAACCTAGAATTAATTTCCCGTGCAAGAAATAACCAATGAAGTAATTCAAATGAGAAAAACAAGAAAACAAAAACATACCCCGCGTTTCGAATGGATTTGATAAGTTCAGCCACCCCTCGTTTCACCTCCGCTCCCGGTGAACCAAACAGCAACTTGTTTCCTCCTTCGGAATCGACGTTTTCAACTGCATTCAGGGCTGTTTTGTTGGGGATCGGTGCAAGCGCTTGGCTTGCGATCACTTTGATGGTGGAAGATTGATTTTTGTGGAATTTCACTTTGCTCGGCTTGGATCCCACGAACCGTTCCACGAATGATCGCTCTTCGCAATTTCTCACAGTCATCGCCTCGATTGGCTACCTTTTGCATGAGCTTGTTCTGGATATGCCAGCCTATTTGAAGCAATTTATTTAGTTTTTTTTTCGGATTCAATTGATTTGATCCTTGACGAAGGTTCTAAAAGTCGCCGGAGTTGCCATAAACCCCTTGAATTTAAGGTTGAAATTTTTCGTTAAAGTTAAAATTTCTTTAAAATTCGAATCGCTTCCTCGTCGAATCGTTTGAACGCAAGAGAAATCCAAGTCACTAATTCCGTTCAATTTTTCGGACCAGATTTGTCCGCTGTCCAAAAACCGAGGCATGAAAACGAGCAAAGGTAGAAAATCGTAACACAATTTTTTTGTTGATTCTGTTTTGTTGTTGAATTCGACAAGTGCTTCTCCATTCGGAAACGAAACAAAAAAAAAAAAAAAATCGAAATCGCTTGAATGAATCATTGACAAATGGCGCACGACCCATGCAAACGATGACGGTTGCGAAACCGATGAATATTGTTTATTGTTCGCAACAATTGATTATTATTGATTAATTGATGAATTCAAAATGAATAATATGAATAAATAAATCAATTATGATTATTTTTTTATTATTTTCCAATTAATTGTAAATATATTTTTCTTGTTTCATTTTTATGTTTTTAATTGTAATTTGTAAAAAAAAAACACAAAACAAAAACAAAACACAAAAAAAAGATTATTAAGAAAATTCGTAAATTTAGGAAAAAAAAAGAAGCAAATCAAACAGACAATTTCAAGTAAAATGGAAAAAACAAAACTCGTGAATTTAATTTAAAACAGAAAAAAAGTGAAGACAAATTTATAAAATGATATATTAATTTCGATGACGAAGCAAAAAAAAAGCTAAAGAAATTGAAGTGAAAAGCGAGAAAATGAATCGCAAAAATTTAATTATAAAAAACAAAAAAAATGAAAACAAACAAAGAAAAAAATCAATAAAAATATGAGAGAAAGATTAAAAAAAAAAATTTCAAAAAAAAAAAACAAACAAACAAAGCAGTTTCAAACCAATTCTTTTTCGTCTTACATTGTCGAAATCCGAAGTAGCACCCTCCCCGTCTGTGCATAATCAAAGTGGCCGGAATTGTTGGAGAAACAAAATATAATTGTCGAAAGTGTGTCGAAGAGCACGTGCGTGACACGGACAATCGATTGACGACCACAGCGCCCCCGTTGAGCTCCACCCACCGCTTCAGTTTCGCACATTTCATTTCGAATGGGATTCCATTCCTCTCTGTCCATCATCTCTCTGTCGCAATTCGGTGTAGCTCATTCGGCTCGGTTCAGGTGAGACGGACCGACAGTTTTTCGATTCCAAACTGCGATCGGTAAGTACGAAGGAACGTCTGAGGGGCGTGTCTGAGTCTAGGATGGATCAAGCAAGGGGCTTTGCCGGGTGATTGTCCGTTATTCGAAGGTAGAAATTGAAAGCGAACAGTCGAGCAGTGAATCATCAGGACGAACCTCCGAAAGGACGATCCCCCGAAAGGATGAAGGAAAGGACGCAGTGTTTGAGAGGAGGGGATAATAACTAGCTGAACATTTTGTGTAAATTTTCCTCCTCAGATGACCCACTGTCGATTCCAGAGCGTCGTGAAACGTCGCATCGAAAAGCCAAAGGTCGTAGCATTGCGGCAATCATACAAAATAAGCAAATACCGGGGCGCGCATTAAACGACGATGATTTAGATGAGCCCCCCGACTTTGTTGATTCGGATTCGGATTGGACTCCGCAGGACGATAAGGTCTTACTGAGAAATGCTCTCCTCCCATTGGATTGTCGCTAATTGAAGTTGACTTTCTTACGCTTTAGGAAGATGAGGACGAGATACCACGGAGGAAAGTTCGGAAGGGTAGAAACACGTCCACGATTAGACCATCGAAACGGGGCAAATCGAATATTTTATCAGGTATTATGCCCATTTCGGCAGTCGACAGCAGACGCGAATCACCATCTCATCCTCCGTCAACGCTAATTCAATCCATTTTCTCTTTCACAAACCATTGTCGCCTTTCACGCTTTCGAATCGAACTAACACCCGCATTCACTAACCAAATGGCTTCTCATTGAACGTTTCGCAAAATGTAAATACTTCTCGTCCCAACGATTTTCTATGAGCAAAAATTCTAATCAAAACTCTCCTCCACCCTTCTCCACCCTCAAATGGTGCTAGTGGCGGCCAAAGGTGCTGGCATCAGTGAATTCTATTCGAGCGATGCTGATGACAATTACCAAACTTCGAATATGAAAACCGCCCAACAGTATCCATCCGTCAATCCACATGTGATGCCCTTTGACAGTGCCAGCGGTGCCACGGTCACACATCAAATGCCATCGCAAGACTCATCGATACAGCAATCGAATCAGCAGGTTCAGTCCTTACATGAAGATTTCAAGGTGAGATCAGTTGAGGAATGTGGTCCGAAAAGGATTCTCAAGGGTGCTTTTTTCAGTCGGGCGATTTCGTTGTCAGTCGCCTTGAAGTGTTCCAAGACTGGCCCCCAATCTGGCGGGTCGATGGGAAAAGCCTACTGCAAAAATTCGAGCCATTTCACAGCAACGGCAAAACCACCTATCGAAGCATATCAACGGTAAGATCTCGAATCCGATGGGTCACGAAGAATCTGAATCAACTCCAATGCTTTTCTCGGATCCACAGTACGCCACATGGACGCCTGAGAACCGTCGCCTGTACATCCTAGCGAAATGTCGATACATCGGACAGATTCAAAACGAAATTCACATGGAATTGGAACGAAACGAATTGTGTCAAACAACGACCGAACTGTTTATTGAGAAGGTCATGCAAGATGCGCTCGTCTTCCAAGACAACTTCGAGGTGTACATTCAGACGTTGATATCGCAAGCGTTGGATGCGAATTTTCTAACGGAAATCATGCAAGAGCAAGGTTGGTATGGGGGGAAGGTCGGTTGGTGTTCATCTCACGTCAAAAACTCCCTTTCAGACGAATACTTCCTGTCAAATGTGAAAACCATCGACGATTTGACCAACGAACGGAAGCAACGGCTGTTGAACGTAACATCGTGGCCCCGTCAAATGGTCTACTCGATCGAAACGTGGCCCTGCTACAACGTCATCAATGATTTGGGCATGTCGGATATCAGCCGGATCATTTGCGTGGGATGCACCCAGCGCGGAACTATCGCCTCCCGTCTGATCTTGTACGGGCAACCCTACAATCCGGCAACTGTTGGAGCGGTTCCGAATGACAATCGCATCGCTTTCGATAAGGTGAGTTGCTTTTGATTCGCTCCTGGAAACCCGTCATTTTGAACGAATCGTTGCGTTTTAGGACTTGTTGCTGTGCCGGACATGCTTGTCTCGTGTCGAACTATTCCACAAGATTGCCCATCAGAAATATCTGATGTACATTGAATGTGCTAAGAAAGTGGCCGAAAAGAACGGATTGGATCCGTCGAAGGGGACCACAGTGATATTGAATGAATTGCTGGCTGACGAGATTTGGTTAGCACAGGTGGGTAATCTTACTCTCTTTCCCCCTCAAAGCTGCTCTCTCACTCATCCAACCACCAATTCCTTTACAGCTATTCAAAAATGTGCGATGTGCTTGGGCTGAAGTGGATCAAATCGAAAGGCAGGTTCGTCACAGTTTGATGTCAACTGCCATGCGATAGTTCAGCCACGACGATGTGATGCTTAGCAATGCCACTTAGCGATTCCGGGACACTTCCTTTTTTTATCCGTCTTCTTACTCATTAATCAATCAACATCCAGCTTGTGGTGACGACTCGTTGACTTTCGTAGCCCCGATTCACGTGCAAGCGCGCCGATTTGCATTCAATGACCTTTGCGACGCCATTTTCATTTTCTAGTTGGATTTTGTATATTACTATTAGAATTAGAACAACGAGCGTAACCGTACCACAAGCTGATGACCACACATCACGCTCCGAATGAAATTCGGTCAATTTCGTGGAACCTTTTGGCCGAAGAGGACTCAGCAGAACTGTTGCCGACTGAGAGTGACACTACCGACCGAAGGTCTGTCATCGTCACATTTGATAACCACGCTGATGAATCATCCCGAAATATCAAACGATTAACGTGGCTTAGAGGCTGCACCAATTTTGACGTCAAACGATTCGGGACAAGATGATATTTTTTAGAAATGAAATTATGTTAAAGAAAAAATACGAATATATTGTATAAACTGTCGAAAAACAGGAGATTTTATTTCATTTGGTTTTTGTTCATTAAACGGCATTCGGGAAACGAACGCCACTAGGAATACTTGAGCAGAGCACAGCACAGTTTGTACGTTATCGACAAGCCAGTCAATTCGTTAAGTTTCCGCCGGCGAATCGTAGTTTTCTCAATGCCGTTTCAGCCCCACGATCAATGCATTCTCGGAGGGTTTGCCGTTGGATGCCCTTTGGATTGAGCTCCGTGAAGAATCCCGCCACAAAGGCATCTCCACATCCAGTGGTGTCGACAATCAGCTCCTGTGAGATTCGCTGAACGGGATATTCATCGGTGAATCGTTCACCACCAGGCTCTTGACAGCAGTACGTAATGCCACCAGCGCCACGAGTCAACACAACAATCTTCCATTTGCCGGCGTTTTCTCGAGCATGAACATCCATCAAATGGTTAATCGTCTCGGTGAATCCCGGAAAATTGTAGATTTCTTGTAGTTTCTCAAATTCACTGGCATTGCCGATGAGAATATCCGACTTTTCCGCTATATATTTCATCTCGGAGGGAAAATCATTGATTACGTAAGACGAGCTCAGATTGCAGGCGAGTAATGTCTTCGCATTCGGTTTGCACATGGACTCGTAAATTGTTTGGCAGATGGAGAAGCGACCGGCGGTTATGAAGTAGCCTTCGATGTACACAACCTGCGGTTGGAGGGAGATAATCTGCGGAGTGTGGTCTTGGAGGAAGCTCTTGTCGAAATGTGATGAGGCGCCGATGTTGGCGAGACAGCATCGATTGTCCTTGTAAGCCAAGCAAACGCTTCGACCAGTCGGTTCTGTGGGATGAACGAGCCAGCTAGGAGGACACCTAGACTGGATTAGCATTCGTGATTGATTCCACACGAAAAACGCTCACCATGCCTGAACATTCAGCTCTTTGAAACTGCGTTGGATCAATTCTCCGTTTGAGTCATCTCCAATCGCCCCGACAAACATCAAATCACGCTCGCCAAGCGTTGCCATCATTTTGATTGTATTCAGCGCTGACCCACCAGGATGAATGCTCGATTCTCTGCATCTGTAATGAATCACCATCATGAATCACACCCAACAGACGAGCATGACTCAATCATACATTGCCTGAGCATCACGAATCACTTCCGTTAGTTTTCGGCTCGAACATTCGGCGGTTTCGTCCGCACCGAAACCGTTCTTTTTCAAAATGTCGTTGGTTGTGATTTTGAAACTGAAATCAACCAAAACATTCCCGAAAGCAATCAGTTTTGGCGACTTCGATGGAATCATCGTGCATCGAAAATCGGACAAATGAATGCTGTGTCACATCAGTGGGGTACGGAGTTGATAAAATAAAACGTGATGTCAGTTTGCCTTCCAAATTCAGATTAAGTTCATCCTTCAATTGATTTTATACCTCGACAATCGCTCCTCGATCACTTCGATCGATCTCGTGAATTCCTCCTGGACTTCTTACAACAGAACCCCTCAATCTCTAAACATCTGTAATGTGACATTTGCCAGGTGATATGTTTTGATGTTGCATTCGATAACATTTCGGTTGTCTACGACAAATAGGTTGTCTTGTTTTCGAATTCCATACTGCTGGGCGCTTCGTAGTGACGTTTTACTGTCATCGCATCAGCGCCAAATTTTGAATGAGATTGAATGGATGATGGACTTTTCGCTTGGGAAATGCAGACGGTGTTCGTTTGACATGCCGGGGGGCCGCTGTCATCGTACGTTGAATCCAGTGCGCATGACCGTTGCTTTGACAGTGGATTGACCGGATACTCAAGGGCTTCCTTCTTGAAAGTAAGGAGCATAGAGTGTCTTCCACCTGAGACCACTCTCCTCTGAATGACTATCAAATGGATACCATTCCACCCCACCCCTCGAGATACCGCCTCCTGGAGAGTGGTAGTTCGGCAGAGCCTATCGTCGTCGCCATCAAAAGCCTTGAAATGAATCCCAAACCGATCAGCCGCACCAATCTTCACTCCCAACCTCCCTCAATCACCCCTCACCCCTCATCCCTCCCAAATGAAAATCAACCGTCAGAAATCAGAAATTTTTGCTATATATTTATTTGTTTTTGTTTTCTTTTCATTTGTTTGTTGTTGTTTTTTTTTGTAATTTTTTTTTTTTTAATTTTTCTGTTTGTATATAATTAAAATTTTAACAATATTCATAATTTCTGTGTTAATTAATTAATTAAATAGAATACTTAGATTTTAATTGTTGTTGTTTCCATTGTTTTTTTTTTCTTTTGTTTTTGTTTTATTTATCGTTATCTCATTCAATGTTTGTTGAATTTGGTTGAAAATGTGTTTCGCAATGGTTTGCAATTTAAAATTGTCCAGAACAAAAGACTCTCCGTCAAAAAAAATCAATCAAGAAAATTAAATGCCATTTCGAATAATCCAATTTTCGCTAGCCTGGAGTTTGACATGACAATCCAGCATGTTCGTTTCCTTTAAGCCGATTACACTTTTCCACAATGTTTTTCCGTAATTTCCGTATTATTTAATTTTCCCATTGATTTTCCCCATTTTCGCTTCTAGAGTAGTAGAGATAGCCAGTCTGACGAACCCCTTACCGTGTCGATTAGATTTCTTGTTTTTTTTTGTTTTTTTTTTTAATTTTTTTCTTTTCAGAATTATTTAGGTTTTTTTGCTCCTTCTGTGTCTTTTCAGGATTCCTCCTCTGCATTGTTTGCTTGAAATAATCTGCATTTTCAGTTTCTGCGCAAAATTGCCTCTTGTTTTTCAGCCGTTTATTCATACATTGTTCGCGAAAAGAAAAGCGGTTATCCGACAAAACGAATTGTAAAAATGACGTCTATTTCGTTATTCTTGTCATTTTCAAAAGCAATTTCAGCGAAAAGAAAACCCCTTCCGTTTTTTTCTCCATGCCCCGCGCGCCCAAACAGCATTCGCCAATGGCCTTGCGTTCAATTTGCCACAAATATTTTGTTTAACGTTTATTTTCACGATGCTCAACTTGCATTTACCGTTTATCGTTGAATAGTTTTTGTCAATCAGAAAGAACGAAAGCGACAAGAAAAAAATATTGGAAAAAAATTGAGGATAAAACAACAAAATTACATTCGGTCGAACCAAAAATGCCGATAACAGACCAACTGACAACAACAACAGTGAGTCAACAAGCG
>JANSTV010062274.1:0-24113 GCA_027564135.1 Lestremia cinerea | reverse complement strand
TTCACATTCAGCGAATCGTCTGTGAGCAATGCTTCGGCCAAATGCAATCGCAATCGAACCACTTTCATACTTTGAAATGGAAACAATCGACAAAATGCATTCAAAAATTTCGGATCCCAACACAAATGCGGATACATGCGACACTCACGCCAGAGTCGCGAATTGTGGGAAAAGAGATAGTTATGCGTTTGACCGTATTCCAGGTAGTCGATCAGTGCTGAATAATTGCACGAGAGCAGATCCTTCAAGGTGTTGACAGCAGCGGTCGCATGCGGTGGACCGCGTATTTGGACAATGTCGTAGTGCAGCAACGGTTCGTAATGATAGTAATTGCCAGGCAGGGAGTTCAAAATGTCCCCCAGGAATGTTGATCCGGATCGCCATGTCGACAAAACCACTGCAAATCAAGCGCAATAAAGCATCGTCAGGTGATTGAATGCAATTGAGATAAGATATCACATATCCGCTCGGCTGGAGGTCACTCACCACTTTGAAAGGGCCGCCCATCCGTTTCCGGTGTCAATTGGCTCGTCATCATTGACTTATCCACAAATTCAAAATCCTTCATTTCATCAAGGATTCGCTGTCGTTGAGCATTTATCACGTCCTCAATGCGGGCAGTTGCATTGAAAAAAACATTGTTCGTCGTCACAGCCGTATCGAATTCGGTGCGTCTTCGCTGATTCGAATATTGCGAATGATGAACGATTTTCGAGTATTTCCCATTGTAATATCGATCGTATTGATTCACAGGACTCAAATAATTGTGACTCTTGTAGTCACTCGTTGAGAATGTTATTCGATGCGATGCAAATATCAATAAAATGCACAAAATCACAAAAATGCCAACTCCAATGGAATTTATTTTCCGAGCCATTGTCGCCGTACGCTATTTATCGAATTGTCACATTTGAATTCACTTCATACCGATCGACTATTGCAATTTCAACAAAATTCCATTATTATCAATCAATTTGCCAAATTACTGACTGATAATAATGCAGACCATTGTTTTTGTCAATTGCCCAATTGGCTGTGTGAATTAGAAATTTCGCTTGACCAGTTTTTTTTTCTCCGCTCGTTTCCTGCTATCTGCTATCCGTACGGTGGTTTTTTTGTGTTGTGTGTTTTTTCTCTGCTTTTTGTTGCTCTCTGCTTCTTCTTATTTTCGTATGCTAGTTGATGTTGACATGATTTTCGATTTGTATTTATGTCACTGCATAGCGAACGCGACGAGCAAAGCCAAGCCAAACCATACCAATATCATGACACCTTTCGTCTGCGTACGTATGTTTTTCATTCGATTTGACGTTCTAAGGTGCGATTAGTCGAAATGATGTCAAAACAACTGCACTACGGATGTTCAACATAACCTCAAATTTGGCATCGATTGTGTTTGCATTTTTGCGATACGGTCTCGCGACTGAGGCAACTCAATCGTGAAATTTATTCGAAAAATCGACTCAACGAACTGTTAAATTGTTGGACGGGAAATGTAAAAAGGTACCAGCACTATGGGCCGGCTGTGGCTTTGCAATGAATTCTCGGCAGCTTTGCCTTTGATAAATTCAGTTAGAAGCATCTCTTTGACGAAAATGATTACAAACTTTATTCTCTTCAATAACGATTACAAGACCATCATTTTTCTTTGAAGTTATTTACATTCCTCGTGGAGCGGTTCAAGCGTTCGGAAATCTCTCCAGGTTGGCGGCAGAGCGTTGAGAAGGAGATTTCCGCAAGTCTTGCACGGTTTGCAGAAGAGTTCGGTGTAACTGTGCAGCCATGTCTGAAATGAGGAGTCCGTTAGTGGATTTGCTGGAATTTCAAGTTTTCCGGGGTGTTCTTACGAAAAACGAACGCATAGCCAGATCGGGCAAGGTTGGACTGTAGAAGTGTAGCATTGCTGAATGTATGTGATCTTGAACTTTGCGGAAGACTTGATATCGAGACTCGGTCCAAATGTCATCGACATCATCGAATGACTCGTTGAAGCCCTTCACTGTGATCCATTCGACCATGATGCCTTTGAAGATCAGGGCTGCTTTCAAAACTCGACCGACGGTTATCTGGGAAGCGTGAGAATGGAGGGGTCAGTGTGAGAGCCATTGGAAATGGGCAACTGGGACTTACATGCGCAATCACGTTCGAGGCATAAGGTCGCCAGACCTTAATTGTCATTTCTCCGGAGATCCGGCCCATTGTGTTGAGGAAATTGTCGACTTGTCTGATTGGAGCAGGAGATGAGTAAATGAAATGACTACTGAATCGGTTCGTGTGGGCTATCGGGTACTTACTGAGGCAGCACGTTGTGAGTGGATGTCAGTGGACGGCGACGTTTGTTCGAATTGAAGAAGTAGGAGCGTTTCAACGCATTTCCGGACAAAACTTGCAATGCCAAATGGCTGAATTCGTGAATCTGAACGTTGAGGGTTGATTAGCGAGATTCATTGCCTTCTAGACCCTGCTACATACCTTATCGATCCATTTGTGACTGTTGACCAATTGGGGATACAATGCCTGGCGTTCTTGCGTGATTTCTTGAGCTAAGAACGAGGTGTTGCCCAGATTGAATGGAGCCGGTGGTGGTGTTAGTCCGTTTATCACTGACTCTAAGTCTCTGAGGAGGAAATTATTCACGAAATGAGAGCGTTCCTTCGGGAAATTTTCAGGAAATTTGAATGCTACCTGAGATTTGAATTGGTTTGATTGAGTAGCTCTTGCAATTCCAAAAGGAATTTATTTTCGCCATCTTCCCCATGTTCGGCACGCACTCCATTGCCCAGCGACTCGAATACTTGGCCAACGGTAGATCGGAGAGCTTTAATTGCAGATAAACCCGAATTGAGTTGATCCATCGCTCCGATTTTCAAGTTTCTTTCAAGAAATTTTGATTTATTTGATAGGCAAGCCGATTGTGTGTTGTTTATTGACCCGGCGATGACAGTTTGGCCAATACAAGCGGTGTCCCTATCGGAAGATGATGGTTTCACACGGTCGATAGGGTCGCGCAGATGTGGTTCGTAGTCAAACGTCGTTCATTTTGACAGATTGTCGGAAAACATTGAAAATATTTTGTGAGGTTTGTTTAACGCGAGTGAAATTTAGAAAAAAACAATAGCCAAAGTTGTTTGATTGAAGTAGAATCAAGTAGATCGCATCGGCAGTGCACAACAATCAGTCAGAATGGGGCGCCGATCGATAAATACCACGAAAAGTGGTAAATATATGAATCCGACGGATCAAGCCCGAAAGGAGGCTCGCAAGAAGGAACTGAAGAAGAATAAGAAACAACGGCAAATGGTCCGGGCGGCCGTCCTCAAAGGCAAAGATCCGGCACAGTTGATTGAGGAAATGGAGAAAATCGATGAAATGGGTAAGTTGACGGAGACCGGCACTTTATTCGAATTCCATTAAGATGATTTTCGACTTTCCATCGACGACAGAATACAACGTTTTCCAACCGTCACCGCTGAATGAGAAGGTTCTGCGAGAGAAGCGAAAAAAATTGAAAGAAACCTTCGATCGCGTCATGCGGCTCTACGTAAGTGCAACTATCGTGGAGATCCATACATATTACTGACGTCACACGTTCAATTTCAGCATAATGATGATCTCGAACTGTGGCAAGAGTTGAAGCGAAAGGAAAATGACTATGAAAAGCGGCGAACCAAACGAATTCAGTACTTTGAAAGTGTGAAACACGCACAGACTGTGCAAATCGATGATATTCCTTTGCCTCAAATGAGCGATCCACCGACGAGTCAGTCGAACAGTTCATCAAATCGGATACCTTTGCCAGCTACGGCACCATCGTCCGAATCGTCGAATCTCGGTGGAAATGTCAAATTGCCAAGTGGCCCAGCCCCACCGGGAATCCTCAAGAAACCATCGGAGCAAGCGAGCTCAAACGAAATCAGACCGAATCGTAAAACGCCTCCGGGGTGCCCTCCAGGGCAACCTCCAGATTTGCATAAGATGCGAGAGCTCGACTCCGACTATGAAGATGCGGAGAATGAGCCGCCACCGCAGAAGAGGAAAACGATTCGCTTCTCAGATGTGAAAGACTCAGATCGAAGTGATGAGAAAGACAATGACGACAAGACTGGCGAAATCGATATGCCAAAACCGACCTCGGTCCAACAGCGGATCTTAGCGCTTGCCGGGCAGAAATACGATGATTTCATGAAGGAACTAGAAAATGTTCACAAGAAGAAGGAGCAGGTTCGGGCTAATGATTTGCATGACCGAATGGCATCGTTGGATGGCGATAAGAAGGATGACCGCAGTGATGAAGATGACGATGATGACAGCGACTCGTCATCGAGCGATGAAGAGCCTCAGAACGATCGACGGCGTGAGGAGAAACGTGATCTAAATCCACCGAGAGAGCAGCATGCTCCATCGATGCCTTCGCATGCACCGCCGATGCCTCCGCAAGCGATTAAACTTCCGAGCGGTCCGCCTGCACCACCAATGGGCATGCCTCCTTCCATGATGTTCCCACGGCCACCTCCAATGCGACCCGGAATGTCGGGTATGCCACGAATGCCGATGCCACCAAGATTGAGGATGCCTCCAGGACCCCCGCCTGGCATGCCACCTGCACGTCTAATGCACAATCATCACAAACAACATCAATCCGGCCCTCCGATAAACACTCTCGCAGCCGCACCTCAACTGACAAAGGACACCAAGGGTATGACCACCATTACGGCGAAACCTCAAATTCGAAACCTTAGCGCTGATGTGACACGTTTCGTACCGACCACTTTACGAATCAAACGTGACGATAAGAAAGTGGCCAAGCCGAAAACTGTTGTGCCGGAGTATCGACAAAAGCCGGACGCTGCAGCCAAGGGCACCACCAAGGATGATGCTTACATGCAATTTATGCGTGAAATGCAAGGTCTTCTTTAAGCGAATTGTTTGATCTTTATTCAGTGTGAATTTGCAATTGTCATAAAAAGGAAAGCGTAATAAAACGAATATTTAAGCAATTCGTCTTCAGTCATTCATAGACTTTGACCACTCTGCCGTGTCTGTGTTGCTCTCGACGATTTTCCAGGCTTCATTCAGTGGACGCGCTTCCCACCATAAATGAAATAGCTTCGTTGCAGCTTGAACATCACTTGAGGCGTAGTGGATCTGCTCCTCATCCAAATCCCACATATCCCAATCCCAAAACAAATCAGCTCGTTCCATCTTCACATTCAGAAATTCTAATGCCATTTTCCGCAAGTCCATCGCCGACAAGTCAACGTCGGTGGCCAGATGACGAATATCGAAGGTGCCCTCCATCGCAATGGCGTGGTCCCGGTTCAAGTTTTCCGCAATAGCTTTTGGATCGACGCCAACTTTGAGTATCGAAGGATCTTCCAGGAGGAGCTAAGTGGATAAAACTCAAGTTAAAGTTGTGTTTGATGGACAAAACCATTAGGACTCACCTGCAATGACTCGGGCACTTTATTAAAGCAACATAACCGAAACAACGCACAATAGTTGTCATCAGTGGCCAACTGAAGTAGAGCTACTTTCCTTGGGCTGGTCCACTCACAACTCATCCCGAGGACTAGTCGGTCGAGCTTACATCGCCTAAATGAAACAAAATCATGAGGCTTCGGCTGTTCATGGTTAAGCCTTACTCACCTCTTCAGCTTCTCTATCGCTTGATCAACTTTCCATTCCGACTCGATTACTTGCACCTCACGATACCCGAAAGGACCGTTTTGGCGAATTGTCCTTTGCGGAATGGCTGGCAGCGGAACACTGCGACATTGCTGGTTTACAGTTGTGGGATTAGCCGGCTTCGGATGTTGAGCGAACAATTTCTGTACGAAATCAGCGAATAAAGAAATGCATATCCAGATTCCGAGAATTCCAAAAACGAATTTGGCTAATGGAGTTTCACCACATTTTTCCCAAATATCTTTTTCTTGAGTTTTCCCTACGATCGAATCGTATAATGATCCAAATATGCCATTTGTCTCGACTTCGATTTTCTTCGGTTCGCCGAAAATGGCATAATAGCAGTCCATCGTGGTTGTTTGCCGGCAAGAAAAGAAAAACAACTGAGCGCTGACACTTGACGTGCTGGCGAAGGACCATTAACTCAGCCAACAAAGATATATGTGATGTGCTCATGTGAGCGATGCCATCGACTGCACTTTGTGCATTGAGTAAGTTACAGCAGGCGAACGATGAAAGAGGTTTGGCACGTCATCATATTCGCTCACCCATTTTGAAAGTTGGTCCATTCAGCTCAAGTGAGTAGAAAGAAAATGCAATGCGTATCAATTTCAAATGATTGCGAAAATTTTTATTCAAAAGGGCAAACACTAAAGTATCAATCCATTTATCAGTCTCTCTCTCGTTGTTTCCCGCGTCTCGTCAATCAAGTACTCACTTTTGTGCGGTTGTCTTCGAAATGAACTTCTTGTTTTTATTGGTTATGGCAATGCTTTTAACTTCAGAAAATGAGTACTCTTCCGCGAACCAAAAAAACAATTTTACAGCAGCTTGGGCATCATTAGCAGCGTACCCCTTTTGTTCGTCACTCAAACCCCAGTCATCCCAGTTCCAAGACCCACGATATTGACCCATCTGTACCTTCAAATAAGTTCGTGCCATTTTCTTCAAACCTTCTGCGGGTAAACCGAATGAATCGGGCAAGAACCGAATGTCGAGGACGCCCTTCACTTCAATGCCATGATCTTCCCATAATTTGACTGCATCACTATGTGGATCAACACCAAGTTTCAAAATTGAAGGATTCAGCAGAAGACACTAAAACGATAAGCAAACCTTTGGGGAAATCTCACTTCAATAGTTGATCGTATCAGCACTTACCTTCAATGAGTACGGTATGCTCCAAAGCTCGCTTAAACGAAATAAAGCACAATAGCCTTCATTTGTTGCCAATTGTAGCAGACCTACGGCTTTTGGGTAGGATATATTTGTCCATTCGCAATCAAAGCCCAGAGCACCAAATCTGGTACTAGAAAATCAAATTCCGTTGACTCAATTTTGAACTTATTTATGAGCGGTGCATTTCTCACCGTTTTAATCGCGCTACAGCTTGATCGACTTCAGAAGGATCCTGCACTACGTCGATTGTAAGAATGCCAAAAGGACCATTCACCAATCGATTTGATTCGTAAAGCAAACGTGGACGAGAGACGCAAATCGTTGGAGGCTCATTTGTGGAGAAAATATAGTTAAAAAATTCAATAACCTTGTTCACGATGAATATGGCTAGGACTATCAATACACCAATGACTAAAATTCCTCCGAGAAATGGTCCCCACTCCTCAGGTTTTGCACTTGCCATTCTTTCTAGTGATTACTTTGCCTTTAATTTAATAAAGCCGTTCTTCAAATGACGTGCTGGCAAAATTATATAAAATATCGAAGAGAAGGCTCGAATAAAGCGTGTGCAATACATATGAGCACATATGCAATGCCCATTTGCATACAGGGTGCTCTCTATGCAGCGAGCGAGGCACCAGCGAGCTCCAAATGCATTTTTAATATATCGCATCAGCAGAATCACCCATTTCAGCTTTGATCAAGTTGACTGTGCTTGCGCACAACACACACGATCAACAAACGTCAAGTGATGAACAAAACGAAGCCGGCTCGGAACAATC
Source organism: Lestremia cinerea (assembly GCA_027564135.1). NCBI lineage: Eukaryota > Metazoa > Arthropoda > Insecta > Diptera > Cecidomyiidae > Lestremia > Lestremia cinerea. The sequence goes on along the minus strand of JANSTV010062274.1, from coordinate 16,467 downwards.
GACCGGTTACGATTCGATTGTTTAAAAAGCAAATGCAGGTGGATTTCAAATTAAAGACGTTTAGCTCTCTTTGCGAAAACTAGAATTTCGCTTGAACATCAAATATTTATTAGAAAAGTGTGAAACATGCAATGGCTAATTGTAAAATTATTAAAAAAAAATATGAGTTAATGAAAATAAAATTTATCAAATGAATTTCATTGATGGCCCGTCTAGTCGTTGGCGCATAGCCATTGGCACACTAATGGCGGTATCCCGCGATGAATAACATGTCCACGCGCTTGTACATATCATTGATGGCCTCATCTTTAGTGAAGCCGAATTTGTCCATGATATTCCAGAAATGCTGAAACAATTTCAGCCCAGATTGAGCTTCGCTAGCGGCATAGTTCATTTGTGCGTCGTCCAAAGTCACATTGTCCCAATTCCAAATTTTCTCATACTTCTCGATAACGATCTTCAAGATCTTTCTGGTCATATTTTTCAAGGTTGATGGTTGCTCCTTGCACATCTCTGCCATGAATCTCAAATCGAAAGTACCTCTCAACATAATCTTGTGATCTCGCCACAATTTTTGGGCATCGTCAAGTGGGGCAACACCAACCTTAACTACGGTTGGATCAGTCAGTAGTATCTGGAATTGGCAGAGGGCTTTTAACAAAACCATTCAATGTTCGACGAACCGTTCGAAACCTACTTGCAGTGAATCTGGTATCCTTCCGATTGCACGCAGGCGAAATATTGCTACGTAGTCGTTGGGAGTGGCCAACTGGAGCACAGCTACTCCTCGGGGCTGCCTGATGTTCGTCCATTCGCAATCAAGTCCAATGACATTGAACGATGAAGCATGACTGAAACAAAAGGGGATTCCGTGAGCGAATCACTGACACAGACTTGGACCGGTGATCTGGCTTTTACCTTCTAATTTTCTTCACAGCTTGATCACAGCGGTAATTGGTGTCAATCACTTCGATGTGGCGACTGCCAAATGGACCGGAACCAATTTTTTGAACTGATTCTTTGTAGTACTTCTGCATATATTGGTACACCAATATGGGAATCATGATAATCACAACCACGGTGAGCATTCCAACCAAGTCTACGTCAGGGTCTAAGACTATCTCCACCATTTGGAATCGATTTTATTTTGAAACTTTGTCAAAGCTGGTGAATTCACAGCAAAATTAAAACTTGATCGGAAAAATGTGACGACCACGCGGGGAGCAACCAACTAGTCTATGAAATGTTGGCGAATACAAAGAGACGATGCGTCCTCTCTATTGTCTCAGAAGCCAATGATAGGCGAAAGCCGATTTCGATTATGGGATTTCGCTGATTGGTCGGTCGACCAGCCTAGACACGCACACACAGCTCTCGTCTCGAATCCAAAATGAATTGAAATAACGGATCGACATAGACGCCGTTACATATCGAATAGGCCGGATTTCGTTTCGTCCAAAATGAGCTAACTTCATCAAATAAAAAGTCTTGTTTCGAAAATTATAGTTATATTTAATTTTTTACCAATTTTTTTTTTTATTTTGAAATATTCCTCTCCAAACGGAAAAAAAACGTTCAGAGAAGATCACACATTTGGAAGTTGAAATAACCTTTCACGAAATGACCGACAGTCGGCGAGAACATCAGCCGCGTTGGGGCCCCACTCATCAACAGTCAATTTTCGCTCGAAATATTCAAATAGTTTGATCGCTGCCTGTGCATCGTTGGCCGCATACTCAATTTGTTCTGCGTCCAAATGGGCTTGATCCCAATTCCATGTCTGATCGTACTCGACCAATTTCATGCCCAAGAAATCGAATGCCATTTTCTTCAAGTTCATTGCTGGCAAGGAGCATTTAGCGGCCATGAACCGCAAATCGAAGGTTCCGTTAACCGCAAGACCATGATCTCGATATGTCTTCCGACCGTCATTCAGTGGACCGACGCCAACTTTCAGAATCTGATTGTCGTTCAGCAGCTCCTGTGAATTCACATTATTCGCATCACAATCGACATTAGACAGTTGATTGATCAAACTCACTCTCAAACTGTCCGGAAACGTATTGAAATGTCGCAATCGGAATAGCGCACAATAATTGTCATGAGTCGCCAGTTGAAGGACCGCCACCGGCTGGTATGAGCAGAATGATGTCCATTCGCAATCGAAGCCCAGAACGGGATACTCTTTGCAATCGCTGAAACAATCAAATGGTCGTGAATGCGTTTCAGACCAGAGGAGCGCCTTACCTTCGTATTTTTCTGATGACTTGATCGATGTTTCGCCTGTCTTCAACCACAACAACTGTTTTCCGCCCAAACACACTGCTTTCTTGGGGCTTCTCAGTTTGGAACAGACGTTTTGCGAGCAAAAACCCGCCAATTACGCTGCCAGCGGCCAAGGCAGCGGTCAATATCTTACCCGAATTATTGCTGTTGCTTGAATTTCCACTCATTTTGATCAAAAATCTCGTTCATTCAAATGCTTTCTGTCGCGCAATTAGCCTTGTCAATACGATCGCAAGACAAAAACAAACAACTGTCAAATTCAACCCGATGCTGAGTACCAGAATCAACAAAAAACATGCATGATGACGTCGATGAAATGCGTGGAATTCGCCATATGAGCTCAAAGGGTGACTCGCATTGGTCATTGCATGTTGGACACACTCTGTTGTTGACGAAAAGCTGTTTGGATTCGAAATTTTTGTGGAGGAAAATTGAGATTTGAATTTGAAAGATTGATTGGCAAATCGCTAGAATTGGATTCGATGGAGAATGACACCCTGCGATGCATGACATCATCATGTCCACATTTGATTCTGACTTCATTTTTTAGCAAAGGAATGAGCAAACAAACGATCAAACTTCCAAAAGAGTGAATGAAATCCAATCCATTCAGAGGTCAGTCACGAAGCGGCATTCGACCTCCGATTGACAAAGACGCCCCTTAAATCAACAAAGGAACTTCAACTCGAACTTTGCGGGCATCGTGAATCGAGCAGTCTGCTAAAGCCTCAAATTAATATGGATGAATTGTCAAGGAAATTCGATGGTCTTCTTCAAATCGAATATTTATTTTCAGGGCCATTCCAGGAAACGGCGGAAATGACAACCCCCTAATCTGCAATCGAATCGGTCATCCGGCAAACGAATCATTACACAAGTTCAGGCGCTCATTACCGAAACGGTCGAATGTCATGAGAATTAATGGAGAGAAACAAAGCAATCAACTCCCTAACGACCTTCTGCTTTGTATATCAGCGCTTGATCACCGTGCGGATTCATGCAAGGGAAATTTCAAATGGTCCATTTCGGGCAATTATAAAATAATCTCCGGTCCGAACAAATCGCTCATCGATAAGATCAGAGCTCTGTCATCGATTTGAAACCATTGGCCGACCTATAAAACACACCGCAGGTTCCGTGTCAAACCAACACAAAGTGTTTGGACATCCTTCCGACTGGAGCAGCTTTCTGTTTGGGCAATTTTCAAAAACTTCGGTGAAACCATCAACTTTGCAAGATGAACACCACATTGTGTTGTCAATTAGTCGTCTTCGCCATTTGCATTGGTTCATCCCTAGCCTGCGTGAGTTACATCATTCGTCAGCTACGTCAAAATAAAACTGATACATTTTTCTTGTCTTCGCCCAGAATGGTTACAAGTTGAGACTCAACAAGGTGGAGAATTGCGGCGGGGCAGACCAAGTGATTCTAATCGACACGAACTTCACCGCCAAAATGAGCCCGAAATGCGAAGTAACTTCTCATGGTTGCGTCACCTCGAAGGAATTCAGTCAAGCCAAAGTAAGGTTGATGGTGCAGTTTGACGAGATTGTTGAAATTGATCGTGAATTTCTTTCCAGGTCAAATATGATATCAAGAAGAATGGCGTCACGATGTACACCGGGTCTCCAGATCTTTGCGCTGAGTTGGACCACAAGAGTAAGGAGGCCAAGGAGCGGCTTGAAATGATCGGTTTCCCAACCGAATGCCCAGTTAAGACCGGCCGCAAATGCTTCGATGGCGAGAAGAAGGTTGACATGTCCAAATACAAGAATTTCCTGGCCGCGGCCAATGGAAAAATGGATGTCGAGAGTCACATCACACACGACAGCGTAAGTTGAGGAGGCCGAATGAGGTTTATCGAAAATTGATCGACTTAAAATTTGACAAATTCCAGGGTAAATCGTGCTTCAAAATCTCTTTCGAGATTTACAAGTAAACCAAATGGTTCGCCATCAGCTGTTTGTCTCACAGTTTGCTACTCGACCCTCACAGCCAAGCACAAATCTCCTTAAATGCCTGCAAATAATTGATGCCTATTTCTGCTGATTTGAATAAAAATTCTGTCCAAACAAATTTATTGATCATTTCAATCATTTCTAATTTCTAATTTAGGCAGGATTGGCCTCACCGCCGTCAATCTCATCGTTCTCTTTTCAGTTTTCGCCTTTGACCTAGGCTTCCGTTGTTTCTTCTCGTTCCCGAATCCAATGTGCGGCATATCGTCCACCATACTCGACACCCCATCCTCGTCCTTCAGCAAGGAGCTTTGAACGTCCTCCGACAATTCCAACTGTAACGGTTTTTCCGTATGCTGTCGTCCGATGTGCTCCTTCAGTTTATCAGTGCGATAACTTGTGAAGGTACAATGCGGACACTTGTGCAGGTTTTTGGCGAAGTGCAGTAACGCATGCCGCTTCAAATTTTTGTTCTGGCTGAAACGATGTCCGCAAACCTCGCACACAAATGGCGTCTCATTCTTGTGCGTGATAAGATGGATCTTGAGATTCTCCTTTCGTCGAGTCGAATACATGCATCCCGTCGATGAACATCGCAGCAACTCCCCGGTGTGACTCAGTTGGTGGGCTCTCAACGTTTTCAAATGGCTTGTGCTGTAACCGCATTCATCGCAAAGGAGTTTCTTCTCGTTCGAATGCACCACCAAGTGACTGGTCAGACCGTGCTTCCATTTGAATCCTTTGCCACAATCCAGACAAATGAACGGCGTTTCGTTTGAATGCTTCGGCATGTGCAAGTTCAGAGTAGTTTTGGTGATGAATCGCATTTTACAGTTGGTTTCTCGACAGTAGAACGGCTTGGGGTTGTCGTGACGGATGAGATGGTTCCTGAAAGAGAAATTTCTTCTTGGAAAACGTCACGAATTTGAGATCAACTCAAAGAGCATACTTGAACTGGTCAACGCCACAGAAATGTACATCACAAAGAGGGCATACGGCATTATCCGACGTGCAACGACTCAGATGAGCCAACATCTCCAGCGGTTTGTAACATTTGAACAAACACCCAGGGCAAATGTGCATCTTCGACAAAGCCGGTCTGCTCTGAAAAGCCGGCACTCGTTCAGCATTCCTGTGCTCCACCTCAAAGACGACATCGTCCAAGAGACCGTCGATTTTTGGCGGCTTTCGCGTCAGGATGCTCAACAGATCCTGAATGGACAACAACTTGTGCAAATGCTTTATGTGATTCTCGTGATTCTCCCCAACGATGGTTATGTCGTGACAATACATCCAGTCCAAGACATCACAAAGGCACTCCTCGCAATCAAAATTACAAATTTCGATTTTCAATGGATTGTGAATGGAGAACTGCATTTGCTCCTGCATGAAATACTTGTTGCCGACGAAGCTGCTTTGCGGCGCAATCACTGCCAGAAAGAGAGAAACCCATTCAGAGGCTGTACAAACTTCACGCAATTGTTCAACTCACCGCAGAAATGAGCCGACACCTGAAATCCATTGCTCAATTTGATGATGACATCACAAAACTGTCCAGTTTTCCGTTGATTATCCAAAATATCTAGAATTCTATTCGAATCCGATCGAAACTCCTCCATTATTTCACAAGAGACCCAATCTCATTGCGTTTGCCTCTCGATTTGTTTTTGTTTACAAAAATTCCTTCTGACAAATCGCAGCGCTGGAGGCGACATCTGAACGACAACTCCATCAATCAATCGATGAATTCGTTTAACGCCATTCCCACTCACTCTCCGAATATGCAATTCAATCGCAAATGTCAACGCTTGACAGTTCGTCGGCTCACAAAACCATTCTGTTTGGTAAATACTGAGATATTTATTATTTAATTAAAGCTGCGATTTTTTCTTTCGTGTGATTTCCTTCTGTTGGGCATTCAGACGCTGCGACTAAAACGACACGTGAATCAAGTGAGAGCTGGGAAATTGGATGAAGGCGAAATCAGAGGAGAATTAATCACCAGCGAATTTCCATCGAATTCGACGATGTTGCTGTGAAGAGGACTTGTAACACCATCAACTACAACCACCAACAAACAGCAAATTATGATTAGTTGTGTTCAAGAAAAAAATCCTTATGTCATCATCACGTACAGATAATACGAACGCAAACGTTGATAGCTGTAACGCAGACGATATTGAACGTTTAATTGCGAATCGGCGAGGCAATTTAACCAGCGCTGAAACTTCAGGTAATTCGTTTGTTTACCTCGGCGATTTTGACGCAATGACATTTCAACGATGTTTGTTTGGACGGCAATATGCCATTGACGTTGATTTGATGTGTTGATCTCACGCAAAATACACTCAATTCAACTCGCTGGTGGTTCGTCACAGCATGAAAACTGCTTTAATTTGATTAAACTTAACGAGTGTGGCCTTGCGAAAACGGTCGATAAACGACTTGGAACAAACATCAACCGTTGATAAAAAATCCAGCGGAAGAGTCGACCTACCGCTGACACGTCAACAAAAGTGGGTTTTGCACAAGCAAATTCATGCAAATTTCTTGCATTTCGTGACTAACGGTTTCTTGACGATTCCATCGACGCTTTCACATTGCATTATTTGCGATATGAAAAACAAATTCTAAATTTCCGTTTCGTTTCAGCTACCGACGTCACAAATGACAAATTTGTTGTATCACAGCAGTCGCTCGATAATCAACGTGGAGTTTCGAAAAAATTTCGACAAATCGAAAATCATGAAATAAACGATTCAGAAAGTGTGGATCGAATCGCTTCGAATTATCAAATCATAAAGCCGAATATGATTGTTTATTACGGAAGACAACTATTTTGTTTACTGATTGTGATTGTCACCACATACGCAACGTTGCAGAACATGTGAGTGTGTTGTGGGGTGTGTTTAAGGCTGAATTGACGATTCCCATTCATTTCCAGTCCAACAAGAATCTCAAAGCCACCGGATGTGCGACCATTCTTTCCAGTTGGATCGGTGGTAGAGGATTGGCCGTCGGGCGATCTATTCAAAGCTCAAGCCAAAGTTCAAGTAACGGAGCTCTCGTTCGTGTTGTTCTATGCGCCGTGGTGTGCTGAAAGCCAACATGCTCGCAGCTCGTTTGATTTTGTTGCCAAACTATTTAATAATGAAGCCTATTTTGCGGCGATCAATTGCTGGCAACCAGGTGGAGAATGCCGTCAGCAATATGCGAAGGTTCGTTCGAACTACTTTGTCGACTTTGAATCGTGAGCAAACTGATAATTGGTGTTCCTTCCAGGTGATGTCCTGGCCAGTGCTGATGGCATACAATCAAAATGGCGTGGCGATCCCATACAATGGCTTGTGGAGTCAGGCGAGTCTAACGAAATTTGTGATGTCTCTGCTGCGACCGCTTCATCGAGTTGTCAAACCCGACGATTTGCTTTCGTTGATGCAGAATCACGACACGGTGATCGTGGCGTTTTTGGACATGAACGTTCACGCAGTGCATTACAACATATTCCTAAACACGGCCGTCCGATGGATGGAGAAGGATCCATATCAAGACACTGCCTTTGCGGTGGCCACTGGAGAGTCCGCCATTCAATTCGGTGTTGATCACAATCCCGCCATTCGAATGTTCCTGTGGAACGCCACCGTGGAATATGAAAACAACGTGTGGAAATCATCGCTAATTACGAAATGGACCAACGAGAATCTGTATCAAATCACTCAGTGGATAACGCTGACCGGTCCCAAGTCCACGCAATTGCAGCCGTTCATCAGCAAAGGTCCTACGTTGATTCTGTTTACGCCACGGAACTTCTACGAAACGTCAAATGATGCTTACACGATGCTCCGTCAAATCAGCATGGAGTATTTCGATTGTACGAGAGATGACTGGGTCAAGGACATGACTCGCGTGTACGCACCACAGCAGCGGAAGGAAAATCATTTGAAATTCTTTCAAACGAGAGACGAGTGCGAGAAGTTGTTCCATTGGAAGCGGAATAGTTTCGATGAGTGCGCCATGGATGCGTACAATCGGAGGTCGTTTATTAATTTGGTGAATTCCTCAAAGTTCAATCATGTCGCCGGAAGTTCTGGCGGTGTAGATTGTTGCGAGGATGCGGCTAGCGTGGAGCAGTCATGCTCTTCAGCGCAGAGGAAACTGGAGGCTTGCGGAACGCCATCGAGAAGGGTGAAAACATCAATGCTCGATTCGACTGAGGATCACAAGTCCCCAGGCAATTTGCAGAGAAAGTGGAATGCCATCAAGTGTAGATTGAACAGTCTCTCGAGGAAGATCAAGGAGAATATGTTCTTCGACAGTGATTTCGAGAAAGAGGTGAGCTAGTTAGCCAGAGGGAGAAGGAGATCAAACACTAATTCTCGCATTTTAGTCGGAGCAAGTTACGGAAAATGCTTTTGACACGATTTCTGGATTAGCCTGCAAACACAACCGAACCTTATCCTTTCTGGCGATGGACAGTCTGGCCTACGAAATCGTTGCTGAGAAGCTGGGAGTCAATTTACACAATTTTGACCACAAAACAGTGGCCGTTATTGTAGATAGTGAGGTAAGATGACAAGTCACAGAAGAGTGATGCTCATTCATCCAAACCGCAAATTATCCATTCCAGAATGAATCGACGTACGTACTTAAAGATTCCGTGACAACCATCAAACTGATGAATTTCGTCTACGAATTCACTGCCAACAAACTGTCGCGTCATCTGCGAAATAGTTCCGATTTGACACAGTCGTTCTATTTCAATAACATCCACCATTACAACATTCAATACTATGACGGGCCCACGCCTGTCGAAAGGGATGCCCAAACCGAAGACTCTCCACTCGGAGCCAAGTCCGTAGCATCTGCTTCGTTGAAAGAAGTTCATTCCGGCAATTTTGCCCAGCAAGTTTTGGAGTCGAACAAGGTACGTGCGGGACTCCTCCGCGATTGGTTCCCCTAACGTGCTAACCACCTCTACCCCTTTCAGACAGTGGCTGTGCTCTTTTATTCCACTCAATGCGCATTCTGCACCGTTTTCTCAAGCACTTTGTTGACTGTTTCGAGGATCCTAAGCGAACTGTCGAGCTTGGAATTCGTTCGCATCGATGCCGATCAGAATGATCTTCCGTGGCAATTCACGATGGAGACATTGCCATCGTTTATCATATTCAGTGGTTCCAAGTGAGTATTTGTGGCGCTCATGCAGTTGGAAACTCTGAGCTAATTCACGTTTATCTCTTTACAGAAAACTAGAAAGTCGCAAATTTCCGTTGACACTTCAGGTGAATGTACAAAATGTGATTGGATTCATCTTAGCCAATTTGAATCGTCCAAATCGTCTATTAGCAATGGTTTCGATTATGAAATATAATTCAAGTAAAATAGCGCCCATCGAGAATAGTCTGTTGATCTTGCGGAGGGAGATCGTCGACAATATCGAATACAATTTGAGCGTTTGGCGGCAACTGCCTCCGAAACGGTCGCTCATCTTGCGTCGGATACAAGCCTTACAGCAATTTTATTTGAGCTCATTTCGAATACACCGTTGGAATGACGTCAATCAATTAGATAAATTAGTTAAAAATATATTGAGTGTTTGGACCAGAGATGATGATTAGGGGATTTTGGGGATGACGGAGGAAAGATGAACGGAGCTGGAGCCAATGTAAATTATTTAAAATACATTTATTTAAAAAAAATTACTCGGAGTTTCTCTACAGTCTGACCGTGAGGCAGTTGAAAGTGGATCGAGTCCCTGAACCCGTCAAAATGCAAACAACTCAACTTCATCCAAATGGCATTTTATTCGTATCTAATCATTGCAGACACAGCGCAATAAATCTTCCTTAAAAAATATTATAAATAAATTCCACACAATGAATTTTCATTCATTTCAAGTAATAATCTGTGTGCTGCTGATTTCGATTTAGTTTGATTCGTGAAGTGCCATCGACACATGATGAAACCTGATTGAAAATGCACATATGAAATGTGTTCGAATTGGCAATGGGATTGAATTGATAAGCTGAACGAATCAATAATTTCGGTGTAAAGAATTATGGTCGACGACTTCCGAATCGTTGATCTGGCAGGAGGATGCTCAGCACTTCAGAGAAATTTATTCTGTTTCACGAATATGAAATGACCTTGAATTTATAGGCGATTGTATTCAATCTCATTCCGAAGTCGTGTTGCGATCGGAGTGGTGGAGGCCGAAAGGGCGAATTGTATTAAACATTGATGTTGTTGTGTCTGTGGGTGTGGGTTGTTTGTCTGTGCTGCGGCGTTTTTTTTTCATGGATTCTAGAAGGGTGATCCGGCGGTCTTATTCACATCAAGAAGCTTCCAAAGCCAAAAGTCTGCTTGATACTATTCCAGTAGTATCCGCGCCAGTTCTTCAATGTTGTATCGTATTCGTTGGTCGGCACGCCGGTTTGGGTCACGTTCAACAGTGTATGGTCCTCCTGGAAGGGGAAACGTGGTAATGAGTTTCAGTTGAAATGCTGAGCCGACTGTCGCTTTGGCAACGTTATACGAACCTTCTCCGAGAATTCTAAAGTGACAGTGGAGAAATGACCACTGGGCCATTGCTTGTACCGCCAGGTTTGGACTATTTTCTTATTTGGAACGAGTTCCTCGAATTTACCGGTGATATTTCCGCCAAATAAGACATATTCACCGCCACGGGTTGCATCCACTTTAGCTGGTCCGTGTGTAAATGCACTGCTCAAGTCGGAAATTACGAAAATATCGTACAGGTCCTTGGATCGACATTGGAACGACTCGCTGAATGTTATCGTTTTAACGTCTAATTTGCAACCTAAACTGGTGCCCTTGCTGCTTGTTCGAGCAGGTGGCGAGCTCACAACCGGCTGCAAATTGACTTTCTTGTTGAATCCGCTGGTTATGTTCGATACACCATCCGGTTTCGCCTGTTGGATGGAGCAATAAAAGAGATGTTGAAAGCATTGTGGCGAATGACTCGCGCAGCGAATAGACAACAAACCTTAACATCGTCCTTTTTCGGCAAAATTAATCCTTTCGAGAATTCTTCGCGCAATTCACGCAAATAAACGCCTAATTGCTCGCGAATATTCGATCGACCTACATTGTACATGAACTGTTTGAGACGTTCCGAGTCATCGCCCGACTCATCCGTGCTAATGGTGATTTCGATGTCATCCAATTCATTCTCTTCGGACAAATTTGGAATGGTTACCTTTCCGTTGAAGGTCGCTTCGCCATCGGCCAGCGATCCTTTCCACTTCAAAACGACATTCCACTCGTAGAAAAATATCAACTTTCCTTTGCGGTTATTGGCCGTTGCTTCACCTTCGATTTTATCAATAGCCGAAATTTCACACTTTGGTCCGCCGTCATGTTTGATCACGAAACCTTTCAGCAAAGTTGTCAAGCGGTCTTTGGACCATGGCGTTGCATTCTTCTCGGTCCAATGCCAATTGTTGACGTTCGTAGCGTCTGGTCGTTCTTCAACAATCCAACGTGGATCGCCTTCGCCCCATTTAGCCATTTTCGCCTCTTTTTTTTTATTTGCAACTTGAGTGAAGCTAAGGTGGTTTTTCCGGATGCGGTTAAGCGCTAGATTTTCGATTGAATGAAATTCACAGGAAACCGCGATGACCAATTTATTTTTCTTGAAAATATTTCGGTCACGCTCGGAAGAGAATTTTCACAAACGCACTGGCTCAACTTCGATCGTTGCTTCGCAAAGATGTAGTAACTTCTAGAGCTTTCTTGACAAATTGATCGGAATACAAGCTGATTGATGTCCGCACACCACACGATGAGTTTTTTTTTTTTGTGAAGTTTCTTCTCTCCTTCTTTTTGACTTTTCAGTCGATTTGAATGAAGTTTGCTACGGTTACAGTGGCATTGCAGGTCTACTACACGATGATTTGGAGCCGCTCTGTTTGGTTTTGGTGGTGTTGATCGATTTTTGATTGGTTTTCAATTGATTTTCAATGGACCATTAAAGAGTTTTCTTGGAAATCCCCTGCAGTTCATAAGTGAATCTATGAGGCATTTCGAAGAATTTCGTCAACACAAATGAGCCCCATTAACGAGAATAGTTTCTTTCGAAACGCCAAAATGGTGCACTTTTGAACCATCCGAAAATCCAAATGGAGACAACTTCACTGCGCATTCGTTCATAAAAATAAATATGACAGAAATTTTGACACGAATTACAAAAGGGACTATCGGATTTTGTAATAACACTACTGAAATAATTGCCTGAAAGCAAACAAAATCCATCCGCAAGAAATGGACAACAGTACCTGGTGAGTGTGAATCCGAATCGATGTCTCGACAGAACAATCATCTTGGGTTCGATTCGAACCAAAGTCAAGTCATGCGAATTGAGATCAATGCTGATCTGACGAAATCAAAACAATGTTGTTATCTCGACGAGAAATCGCTGCTCGAATTTGGGTTTGAGCAAATATTGCCTCTGCTCGATTACTTCATTACGTGCTAATACGCTATGACTAATGAATAACGTCAACAAATGCATAATTGATGACTGAATGTGAATGACATTTCGATATCGATCATCGCAATGATTGACTCGGTTGACAAACACAACATTTTCTCCAAAATATTTTGCTTTTCTGATTGAATTTTTTATATCGAAAATTGCTTGGGGTGGCATTGCTTCCGTAGTTTGTAATGGAAATGATATCTTTTATGACGCAGGTTCTTGGGCGGAAGGGGCAAGATGTAAGCTTTCGACAGTGGTGGATTCTTGTCTCGTTGCGTATTGATTGGCCTTTCAATGGAATTAATTCATTTTTTTCTTTTTTTGACTGTAAACACAGGCTCATCGAATTGGAATCCGCTCTATTGGATGACTGCAATGTGAATGACATCTACTCGATATGCCATGGCAAAGCGATACCCGAAGCCCTGCGACCGGATGTCTGGCAAATATGCTTGGATGTTCGATACAAAAGTGACCAAATGGCATTGTTCAACGAGATATTTGATTTGCCATTCCAAACGGAACTGCGAAGGGACTGCCAAACATTCGTTGATAAATTGGGCAACGAGGAAGAAGACAAGGTGTCGGTTGTGTCTGACCTGGAGTCCATCATAACATTCTATTGCAAAAATCGTAGTCTTCAATATGAGTCGCGCAACGGTTGGATTGAATTGCTGATACCGTTGTTGTCGCTGAAACTGAGCCGATCGTACACGTACAATTTGTTTGAGGCCATTCGCGATACGTACATACCAAAGGGTTGCATCAAGAACGGCAATGTTTTTCACGTGTTTCGTCTGTTGATCTTGTATCACGATCCGGAGCTGTGCTCAATGTTGGACACCAAGAAAATCACACCGGACGCCTATTCGATGTCATGGTATCAGAGCTTGTTTGGTGCCACTTGCACGCTGCCGGTGGTGTTGAACATGTGGGATTTATATTTCCAGCAAACTGACCCATTTCTGGTGTTTTTCCTCAGTTTAATCATGCTCATCAATGGGCGCGACCAGATTCTGGCGATGCGAAATCAATCTCGAGAAAATATCGTGCAATTTCTGATGAATATGCCGTGCGCATTGGAGCCCGATGATGTTGTCGACTTTTGCTCACTCGCTCAGTACTATTCCGTCAAGACGCCGTCGTCATTCAAAACAGATTATTTGAAATCGCTGTTTGGCGCACATTCTGAGTCGCCAGCAAGTGACACACTGATATCACAAGCCCTATGTCTGCCGGTCTCTGTTTACGAGCTAATCGAGAATATTTCGGCTAATTCCACCAGCCCAGATGGAGTTCGGTTCTTCTTGGTCGATTGCCGACCAGCTGAACAGTACAATTACGGTCATTTGCCCACTGCTTTCCATTTGGACAGTAATCTGATGTTGCAAGAGCCGAGCGCTTTTGCTACAGCCGTTCAAGGATTACTGCGGGCACAAAAGCAAGCCATTGAGGCTAATTCAAATGCTGGCGGCGAACAGTTGTGTTTTATGGGCTCTGGCCGATTGGACGAGGACCAGTATATGCACATGGTGGTCGCGTCGTTCCTTCAGAAAAACACACAATATGTCTCGCTGTTGACTGGCGGCTATTCAGCCATTCACGACTACTTTGGCTATCACACAATGGACTATTTGGAAGATCATGATGCGAATCGGTGTCTTGTGTGTCAGCGGAATATCAATCAGAACAACAACAACAACGCCAACGTCCTGCAGAATACTAAACACCAAAGCAGTCGACTGTCTACATCGGCGTCCACATCATCGGTGAACCAGGTCAAGTCACCCACCTCCGGAGATTTGTTTAGTAAAATATCCAACGCAATGAAATCTAAGTCGGCTGAGGTGCGCGGTAAATTCTACGAGTACATGGCGAATCCGGCTGCTGGCCAGGGTCAAACGGCACAAAGTCAAATTGTCGAGAAGCATGTGTCGAGCACGGAAAAATACGGGAAACGCTATCGTAATGTGGCGCCGGTGTTTAGCATCGACGAAGATAACCAAGACGCACCAGACGGTGGCCAAAATCACTCGTCCATTGACAATGACAACGAACCGGAGATTGTGAATGTTCAACAATTTTGCAAGAGTCCCGACGTTGTGACCACATTCAAATGCCAGGAGGTGCACATGAACGGTAAAATGTATGACAGTCATCTGCTGGTAACGAAAACCCATTTGGTTGTGTTGCGAGACATCGAGCGAAAGGGTCAGGCACAGGTGATTGTCCGACGGCCGTTGTCGAGCATCGTTAAAATTACGGCGAAAAAACGCCACAGAGACTTGATCACGTTCAAATACGGAATACCCGATGGGGAAACCCTCATCATCACAGACATGGATCGCTTTCTCATACCAAATGCCAGCGAAGCGACTGCTCTCGTCTCCAAGCATATTATCAATCAGCTGGAGAAGTACGGTGACCCAGACACCGAACAATGAACGGACTTGTTTGGGATTTGCAATGAAAATGTAGAAAATGTATTATTTATATATTGAATTTATTTAAAAAGAAAAAAAAAATTAATTAATTATTATTAATAAAGATCAGAGAGAAAATGATAAATAATATTGTTTTGTGTCTGTGAGTTTCCGAAACGATGCCTTTTTCCTTTGTTGAATTGATTGGTCCAATGGGTTACCTGTGGATTCCGTGGCGCTCGAGCATTTTCCGAGAATATTTTGATTTGTTTTGGAAAATGTCTGTCCACATATTGCCATCAACCCTGAGCTTGTTCGAAGTGGGACTATATGCCGGTGTGCGCGTTTCTGTGTGAAACTGAAAAATAGCGCACATGCGATGCTGCGCATGCTTGAGAATCAAATACACATGGTTTTGTTCCTTTGTTTCAATTTTATTCTTAGATTTTCAAGTGAATTCGCAACAAAGGACAAGCTTTCGATAATTTCCTTCAACACAAAGACCAACAGATTGGAATGACAGATCTTAGTAGTCGTCCAAATCGTACATCTCGTTGTCCAGCTCATCCAGTTGCATGCTTTGAAAATCGACTTTGTATCGCAACAAGCCGCCGATGCCGCCGAAACCTCGCACAAATTGACTGCCTTCTTGTGATTTGTCGGTGATGATTTCCAATGTTGCGCCAAAATTCTTGTAGTTGTTTGCGAGCCATTCCAACAAAGGTTGTGTCTCAAGCAATTCGTAGTCAACGCCCGTGTCCGGATCGGTGAAGTGGCTTTTGTCCTTTTCTTCTTCGGGCGTCAGATGCAATGTCATTACTTCTGTCGCGCTGTTCGGCTTCTTCAATACGTAACGTTGAATATCCAAATTTTCCCAGCAAATCAGTATTTCGACGGAGCCTAATTCCAAGCCTCGCAATGTATCCTCAACGCCGAAACAGTACTTGCCGGTGTCCTGGGAAATTTCATCAAAGTAACGGCCAATCAGCTTCTTCTCCTGAATGAACTTGACATTTTGCAGAGATTCAGCAGCCAATTCGATGGCTTGATTGAATCCGTTCTCACCGCCGTACGACACATCCACCAATTTGATCATCTTGGCCACCAATCGAGGATCGAACATGTCCGATTGGCTGAGTTCGTTTTTGAAATCGGCGCTACCAGCCAGAATGAGACCAGCCACATTTGGTTTATCGTTGGTGATGAACATTTGTACGGACGTTTCAGCCACTTTGCGCACGTAATTGTGCCGTTTCTCCATGCGCAAACGAGCGAAACGCAACGCTGATTGACCACCCCG
>JANSTV010062263.1:0-11828 GCA_027564135.1 Lestremia cinerea | reverse complement strand
CAACACGAAATGCATTTTCTAATCCAAAAATCAAGTCCGCAACGCATTCAACGATTAGTCACAGCTGTCGGAACGCTCGCGATGCAATTCTAATGTTCCGCTAAAAATAGTTGGTATTCAGCGGGGTCGACGATGCGATGGTATTTCGGTGTCGGTGAATTGCTTGCCAATCAAGCGTGAACGGGGATGACCTTTCTCTTGCTTTGATGGTGGGCATGAGCGACGGATCCTTCCTTCACTTCCAGAGGTGTTCGGAAATGTCCCAGGGCGGAATGAGTTTGTTAAACGATTACCATTTTTAATAATTAAAAGTTTTCTTCTTCCCTGCGACTCCCTCCCTCTCGCGCTAAAAGCGAAGCATCAAAGAAATGCTTTTTATTCCCCTTGTCAATTCCTCAGCAGCAAAAGGAATTAAAACGAAAGAAACTGCCGTCCGCATGAACCTCTAGCATTGGTCCCCTCAAAACGCAAACTCGCCAGCGTCGGGGCTACCTTAAACAAGCATCTTCTTAATTATTCCATCATCACATCGTCATCATCACAACGCAAATCCCATTACAATTCATAACACCATAATGCGTTGCGTTGCGTCTGCCATTTTCCATTTCGAAAATGCAAATTCAATTTTTCAAGTTTCGCTTTCGTGTCGAAACAAAGACGGAACGGTGAATGGGCCAAAGGTAGGTGAAAACGGTGCTGGTGCTGGAAATGTTGAAATTTGCAGTCGGCTGAGGAGTCGACACAGCGACGACTTGCTGTTTGGATACGCCGCACACGTAATCGCTCAGAACGATAAACAGTCGCGTGCAATGGATTGACCAACCTTCCGTCAATCTAATAATAACTCAGCGATGAAGGAAAGCAACGGAACAAAATGTGGATTGTCACTTTGTCAACAGTGTCAGAAACGAGCGCAACATTGGGCGATTCATTGAGCGGAACTTTTCGCTTTGGCACCAAACGGCCCTTGGTTGATGAACAACAGGAACCGACAAAAGTTCAAAACGGTCGCAAAACGGGACGCAGCGAGAGTTGGAGCGTCGAGGTGAAATGGCAACGAACGAACCAACGAGCAAAAAAATTGCTTGGAAAATCCATTTATTATTTTGCCGTTTGTTTCGAAAAGAAACTTTTTTAATTAATAATCACTTTTAGAATTGAATATCAAAAATGTTCGTGTTGATGTCAGCCAGGAAGCGAGTCGTGAAATAATGACTGTTATTACTTTGAATGTGGTCGAATGGGCGGAGAAAACGTTGCCATTTTTTCCGGACGTTTTGCTGTTGAAAGGTCCGGAAGAAGTTCCATCGATGAGACTGGGAGACTACTT
The DNA here is from genome assembly GCA_027564135.1 of Lestremia cinerea. NCBI lineage: Eukaryota > Metazoa > Arthropoda > Insecta > Diptera > Cecidomyiidae > Lestremia > Lestremia cinerea. The sequence goes on along the minus strand of JANSTV010062263.1, from coordinate 10,498 downwards.
GGCGATCTCGCGAATGAAGCTTTGCCCAGAGCCCGTGGGTGAATACACCATCAAGAACAATCTTCCAGCAGCGGGAATCTCTTGAGTCCTCCAAATGTTGGCACGAGCAACCTTCTCCACCACCACCCGTACCACCATTCTCCCAAACAAAAGAGATGAGAAATGAATTGAATTTCGGCTGAAAACTTACCAAACTGCCATCAATATTTCAGAGGCGCATGTGATTTTAATTAGTTTGCATTTCAAACAAACAATCGACTAAAAATGTTGGATGCGGCGTCAGCTGAATGCCTCCCTTCTTCCCTCCCCCTCCAATCACCCAACCCCAACGAAATATCGGTTTCTAACAGTTCAGCAATGGCGTTCAAAAGCAGCTTATGCTCTGCCGCGATGGCCATTTATTCGTCGCAAGCGCTCATTTGCCTTGCAAATGAAGTGAATTTGTTGGATCGCATTTGAATTTTCATCGAAATTGATATTTGATTTGAAATCAAACAGCAACGGATGGTGGTCTCATTGCAAAATGGCCGTGATTTCCGGCTGAGATGAGGCCAATATGAATGATGGTCATTTGATGTCGAGGCCAGTGTCAGATAGGCGACCTGATTCGATTAAGAGTGTCTTCAGTCATCGTCGTCCTTCATCCTTCGGCTGTTCATAAAGGCGGCAATTTTCCAACAACGAATTTATATTCAAAGCATTAATTGGACGTCGTACGAGCCGGTGCGGAGTTGCAGAGGTGGTCGAAACTATTTGCGAATGTTTCAAGTCGAACGAATACCAGACCAAAGGAGAATGGACAATTATTGAATGTAAAATGGATGACCAAGAGCATGAATGGAATGCGAATCGGATGCTCTTCGAGTGGTTCGGATGTTAAAACGATTTCGAATAGCATTAGGACATTCAATCTTCGGGATTTATTCCGGTCATCGGTCCATTTGTCGCACGACCGTATGCTTGAGCAACCCGAGAACGGGGTCATCGACCCGATTGTCACACCGAAACGATATTTATTTTCAATTTACTGGCAATGGATTTCTCTGGGCAACCTAATTGGATGAATCTCTTGAAGTTTCCCTCTCACTCTTTCCTTCCTCTCTTCCTGAACCCATTCTGTGTTGGAATCTCGTTTCAAAGAGATAATTCGATGAAATCGCATCGTGTTGCATTTCAAACGTAAAGTTGAATCTTGCTCCAAGCTCTCAGCCGAGGGAGAGTGGAAATCAAAGCGGCATCCCCTCAAAGAGGGGTCGCCATTCAAAAGCAAAACTCACTTCAAAATCTCTTCTCAGCCTCATTGAAAATTCTCTCACCCTCCGTTGTTTTGGAGTGAAAAAGCCTATTAAAATCAGACAAAGAATATTTGAAAAATCACAAAATCGCAAAATGCCAACTTGACGTTCGTATCCCACTTCAAAAACCCGTCAAAACCAAAAAAGAAACGTCAAATAACCGAGATTCCCATTAAAAACCCCGAAAAACTCATTCACTTCGGAAACACACACGTGTCATAAACGACGCAATGAATTTCCAATAAATAATTTACGATTCATTCACATCGAAATGGGAAGAGGATGCCGTCGATGTCTTCGACGCGGAGGTGGCACCGAAGTCATTCGCGAAAAGCATCTGTTCGCCTTAATGATGGCGCTTATTAACTTTATTGATTGCGAGCGACCCATTCGCATGTAAATGCTCTGAGCAACGGCAATGGCAATCGACAAACCCCGAATGTTTATTGAAAAATCAACATTTGATTGCCTACTTATTCGCCATAAAATGCAATGTGTTGCGTCCTCAATGCGCTGAGGCGAAGCAGACCGATGAAGAAAAAGACGAAGAAAAGAAAGAGAAAAAAACTGTAAAATCACCCGATTGCCGTACGCCGCCCGAAAGGTCACCAAGTCAATTCAATGAAGATGTTTTGATTTACGCGTTCGCAGAAATTGCATCATCGTCAAGTGGATCATTTACGATTGTTTACGCTCAGTTCGAATGGCATTGCGCCATTATTATTTCGAATGAGCTGCATATTGCACGATAGTTTGTTTGTTTTCTGCGATTCGTTAATTGAATTCGCGAGTCAATAATCTGAAGATGTTTACGAAATGGTGCATTCGACGCACCCAATGACGCCGATGGCATTTTTACGACGATTTCTTTTTTCTTTCTTTGTTTTTTTGCTTGGAAAATTGGACGATTTCCAAATGACGATGTTCATGGTGGATTCGGTGAATAGCAGACGACGTTGCATGCTTGATGGCGGAGGATAGATGCGATTCGGGCGTTTTATTCAGCGAGATTGCTTTGAATAATGCGAATGGAATGGAAAAATTTCAAGAGCTCGAATTGCCAAATGTAATTTGAGGTTGTCTCGTCTACCTCTGACTGCTGCTTTGCTTGGGCATTCAGCACAAGGTCGTTTGGGAAAGTAGGATGAGTGAAGGAGATTTTCCTCAACTGGAAGATTCAGAATATTCAGCCTCATTGTCGGTTTAAAAGTGCAGACGAAGCAACCTCATCCCGTAATTGATTGTAAGCAGCTTTTCCCATGCATTGCGGAGGCAAGCAACTGGAAAGCGGAGAATTGAAAGAGAATTAACACCAATTTCCTGAAACAGAGTGTTTTCGAGGCCATCGGTTGACAAAGAGTGCCATATTCTGTAACGTAAAACGCAGTTGTATCACAAATTTACCGTTATAATCTAATTTCAATGTACTTGTCCTAGGAAAAAACCGAATGCATCGAATGTGACACAGTAACTGTTCAAGTTCAAACCAAATGCGGTTTAGAGGTTCACTTAATTGAATTTCACTTCATTTTTTCGTTCGAGGAAAACAAAGCTGAAATTAAAAAAAAGAACATAAAAAATGCAAGTGTCCATCGGCAATTGCTATGTGCAATGCCAAACTCGTGTTCCAATCAAATCGAATCGGGTCATATTGGTCGGACCGAAACCGCTGTTGCTGCGACATTTCTTTCGAATTTTTGCGATGAATATTTCATTTCTAACTTTTTCCCCGTAATCGATAATTGCATTGAAAGACTGAGAATGACAGCACCTGCTTGCGGTCGGCGAGTGAATTCAATTGATCGTCTAATCAAAGACTGCCTCAAATGGCTTCAGAAAGAGGATATCAAAGGCAGACGAGCAAACGTCAAAGGACTTTCAATTAGCTTCGTTCTACTCAGGCAGCGTGTCGGATGTATGGCACGTGGAAGCTATAACGGGGCCAGCTTACTCCGTACAAAGTCTAATCCATTCACCATCGAAACGGAATCATTTTCCGAAAAACGAAAAAAAGAAGATGAAGAAGAAGAAGAAGGGGTGCCATAAATTTTCTGTTCCTTTTGTCATTATTATTTACGTCTGGATGGCCCATTCGCATCGCGAGCGTAACCAAAACGCTAAACAGAAGGACGAGGTGTTGATAAGCAAGCCTTAAAAATCAGATTTAAAATGGCATTCATTGTGTGTATGGCGACGGGGGCCATGTTTGCACATGAACTTAATGAGAAACAGAGTCCCTTCGAAAGCGGCTCAGAAACGGCTCAAGAGCAAATACAAGAAATGCTTCGGTGTGTTTGTTTATTATCAAAATGATTATTGTTATCATTCGAGGCGGTTGTTTGTGAAAGGTAACCACCACATTGGGCCGTTGCTTGGATGCCGGGAATGGTGTTTCTGCACAGGAGCACATTTTCGAGATAATAAACGACGCTAAATTTACTTAAACATTCGCACCATTCAGAATTAAATGAAGGCTTTTAATTTTATTTACTTTGGACGGTTTTGTTATCCTCGTCGGCATCGTTGGGGATGTTGTCATCCTACATGGCCGATGGAGAGCCCATCGTTTTGAGGGATTTTCACGGAATTCACAGGATTTTTTTTGATGTGGAGGGGAAAAGCTTAGGAAAATGAAGTCGAGTAGAGCTCGGAGGAGAGATCCTGGTCACCGTTCTAGTCTCAACCTGAAACTCCCTGTGACGACCTTCTCTCGAACGCAAATCCAACAGCCCAAAGATAGGCCCAGCACAAACAATTCATACACGACTCCTCCACCACACCAATCCGCTCCCGAGCCTCGTAATCAATCAAAACGACTTCAATTTCACGTAAAAAGCTCGCCTTCCCCTTCATTCACCAGACAATTCTCCTTTCTGCGCACCGTCAACAGCGCGTCCACAGCGAGGCGCTGCCATCGTCAAGTAGAATCGAATTGAACATTTTGCGGCAAACATCCGACCATCGCATTCAGTTCAAGTAGATTCGTCGTCTGATGTTAACACACCGTCGCCGTTGTGTGACCGCGAAAACGCTCGTGTCGCCTAATGAGCTCAAAGCAAAATTAACTAAATTGATTGAAAATTAGCGCGAGTGGGCTCGATTGTGCGTGTGTGTGAGAGCGAGAGAGTGTCGCCGCGGTGAATCAAATCGAGTGGATTTTACGGATGGTGGCGTGTGTCATTGTGCAATTGGCGTCAACTAGCCGGAAATTGAAAACAAACAAATTTGTGATTTGACGGAAAACGTTAGCGTGCGACCGTTTAATTGACGGACGGGTGACTTTGCGAATAAACATTGCGATTGAAGTTTCTGGGGACAATGCGGTGCCGCGAGTGCGTTACATAAACAAAATTTCCCGAACGGTGGCATCGTTTTCATGATGTTTCGCATTGTTGCGAAAGCAGTGACCGTCGTTTGTCATGTAAGTCCAGCCGTGTGAGATCGCATGTTGACGATTGGCAATTGGGGCCGTAATCGAATCGGTGCGCGTCAGCCAGTGTTCGGCCTGAATCAAGATTGATCGTCGCATCGAAACACACACCCACCACCACCCCCGCCAACAGTGGGTGGCCTCATATTTGCCAGTGATAATTAGAATCGAAATGTTCTATCGAAAATAAATGATGTGCTCGATGATGATTTATGTGCGAGCGGTGAATTATTAACGGAAATTCTCGTATCTGTGTGTGTCACTGTCACAAGCTAGGGTGCTTTGTGCCATTCTAGTCTATATTTAGCGCGTTCATCAACTTGGGAATTTTCATTCGGGATTATTTACGGTGAATTGCAGTGATTGATTTTTATTTGTGGATAAAATTAGAAGCGATTCTCGGACTATTTTTTTTTTCACCGGAAATGACGTACATTGCTGTCTGAGCTCTCTGTAAGTTGAATGGAATTTTGGCACATTTCCGAGCGCTCCGTGGGATTTGCTCTTTTGAGAGGCTTTAAATCTAATTAAGCTGCTTAAAGTGCTCTAAAGGGACTTGCCATTAGTCTCGTGAAAGAAATCACCCCTTTAACGCTTTTTGATGAGACTATTGATTTTCTTTGATAGCCTTGCTCAAATTCCCAAAACGAAGCGTACGCAACCCAAAACCACTTCTTTTCTAAAGTGTTTATGAGAAAATTCACATCCATCAGCTCGTCATTCGTTGGAGACTTTTCTGAAACGAGAACCCACTCACTCGAATTTGCCTACAGGAAAGCTGGCTGTCATAAATAACCCGAATGCCAACGAATGATACTCGAGTTTGACATTCACCGGAGTAGTCAGACCGCCATCGTTGATCAAACGTTTTCATAAATTCAATTGAAATGATAGATGTTGACATTTTTCGTTCGTTGGACCCGCTCTGGCAGTCGTCGACAACGACTCAAATCATCCATTGGCGGAGACAACGTTTCGAAAGCGCCATCGAAATGAATTTCAATTTTGAAACATCTGAATATTGTCTTTGGAATGATTGACGGTGCGTTGTAGATGAGTGGATGATGAACGATTCGATTAACCTTTCTAAACATCACGTCAAGCTTATCGTTGTCATCTCAGATGGACATCGCCATTTTCCACTTTCGAGTTTAATAACATTTTCGTTATCAATCACCGTTCCAGTCAGCCAAAGCAGGAGGGTGATATGCATGCTGGAATCGATGTCGATGTGATTGTGTCAATGCCTATGTGATGTTGATGCCGATATATGTGTGTCGGTCGGTGCTGTTGGTGAACGGAGCCCAAGCAGAAAATGTAAAATCAATAGGAAAATATGTCAAATTCATTCGTTTCGTTCGAGCGAAACGAAAACATAAAACGGCAAATTGCACAGTTTTTCTTTTCGATTTCGCCTTCAAGTCACTAAACCGATTTACAACCCCACCGAATGGGTCGGCTCTCTGATCGAAACGTCCATGACCACATCCATATTTATATTTTATTCAACGTTTGAATGACTATTTGGTCGTAGTCGATGGGTCGGTTCGGTGTGCAGATAATGGAATAACCCGTCAATTTAATTTTTCGCTTGGACGTTTTTTCTTGCGGTGGCTGCGACGACAGAATTCGACTACCCCGTTGAGATGTGAGAGCTGTGAATGCATTTGGTGTATTCCACGAAACGAATCAACCATAAAATCTCATCGTTTCGAACGGAATTCGTCATTTTGTTGGGAATTACTTTTCAAATTGCCGTTATTCCGCCACTAATGGGCCTATTACGGCCGTTTACGATGCCTTATCTCGTGGGCGCCGTTCTCGAGCCGTTTCAAGGCCGGAAGTGCCGATTGGACAGAATCTTCGGTTCGTATTTTCCACGGTGTGAGACGTAAGAGAGAGATAGATTCGATTCTGAGCGGCGAACGAGAAGAAGAGGCGAATCACGAACAACAGACAAGTCCAATGCGACTTCCGTTAGCCTCTTTCGATTTCCTCGCAAGCCCGTCAGCCGGCAAATCCAAATTAATGGAGTCGGATTTACTTGCACTCTGCCGCGTAAGAACATCGAGATTTGAATTATGGCATCGATTTTTTTTCTTCTTCTTCTCTTGTGCACCAATTCTCTCCGTGTAATCTCTTAGAAAGCTGAGCCGACGATGATGTCGTTTTCGTCGTCGTTTTCAAGATGCGAGAAAAATATTATTCAATTTTCTTTAATGCATTCGGAGCAAAGCTACCATGCACATCGAACCGACAATTCCGGCCACACTCACTGCTAACCACCGTTTTGCCACAGAGAACGTTTTCCATTAGCATTCATTCATTTTGGAGCAACTCTTTATGCTTTCAATGCAGCCATCGTCGGTTGTTGGTAATTTTAATGAAATCGTCGATCCACTCTTAGCGGTTAGCCGGTGGGTTGTCATTCCTTTGTGGACCGCTTTTTGACTCTTCAATGCAGGAGTCTAGAGAGTTGATGAAAGGGAATTCAATATTCAGATATGCAAATTGCATGTTGGAATTGCTTTGGGAGAAATCACAGAGGATGACGATTTTTGTGGAAAAACTACGAGAAAATGACTAGTCTCGTATTTGCCAATGAGCTCAGTTTGAAAGCGTTTCCGAGTTTATCTCTTCCGATTGTGACGGAAAGTTCGGTTTGAAAGAGCTCTGAGACGAATTTAAAGCATTTCCGATCATTCCCAGAAAATACCTCGTCGAACAGAACTCCATTGGAATTCACAATGGGGATTTGCGACAACGATACTTTTTCGATCAAAAATCGGTTGAAAATTGTAAGAAAACGATTCTCTGACGCATACCAGTCGGTTCATCAAGCAATTCCAAGAATTGTTCGTGCAGCAATTGACATGACATGGGCCCAACTCGGTGAGTCCCAATTCGCACCCGACGTGCAATCGCAGAAACCTCACTCCCTCCTCCTCGCTACCGAGCCCAAGACCACCCCCGCAACACCTGTGTGTTTGTGCAGTGAGCTTCACAGCACCCAAAATCGAATAATGAAACCTGATTTCGCGTGCAGACGACTCGTCAACTGCAGAATATTTTCATATTTCTCGCGCGCACTTCGCTCTCTCGCTTGAAATCACAAATTTTCAATTTGAAAGTTTACTATTTATTTAAATAACAATGAAATGTTAGAAGTCTCGAGGTAAATAAAATTATAATTGCAAAAGAGTTGTGCGAAAGAGTTGTGCGAAATGGTGACGTTGAAGGTGGGCGCGCGGTGTGCGTGCTCTGCTCATTAGTGGCTTCATTCGAGCATGGCAACGGTTGAAAATGTTCGTCAAATGAGAGAGAATCCGAGTTGGCTTTTTTGCCTTGTAATTTTAATTGGAAAAACAATTAAAAGTTTCCACGGAGAGAAATGCTAATTAAAAAAATTTTTGATGGAAAAAAAATCGAGAGAACCGTTTGTATTGATGTGATCGCGAAGATTCCACGACCCAGCAGGGCTTAATTGGACGGCTAACGCAAATGTCATCAAATACCGGATTCCCCGGGCTGGGCATACACACCTCACAAGATCAAACGAACTGAAAGCATATTTCAGTCGTTCTGTTGAGATTTTTTAATTCAAACTAATTAACGGAAATTAACTGACAAAAAGCCAACAGACATTTTGCACTCACTGGGAAAATCACATTTCACATTTTCAGAATTGTTCCAGGAGCGACATATGGAATGCATAACAAACAGAAAAGCAGATTATTATTTGTGAACAAATATTTTTCGTCAAAGAGCGATGGTGGACGAGTTGAGAATTTTCCAGGAAGAAGATGATGTTGTCGTTGAGTGGAGATGTGGGAACGATAGCAAAGGGCTTCGTGGAAGTGAATGCCGTTTCTATGCGTCGAGTGGAGAAGGAGTAGGGAATCCACATTACACTCACTATAATTTCAACCGCATTTGGGCGGCGCGTTATGTCCTCCATCAGATGCTAGTGCCAGTGCAGAAGAGTTCTCAGAAATTTCCAATGGATGCTCCATCGAAATCAGTCAACCATTCGAATGCACATGAAATGACGAAAATCAACAAAACAAGCAAATACGCTTTCATGCATCGACTCGAACCACTCCAAACAATCAAACGAGCATTTAAAATGCATGAAAAATATGATAGTCTCGCATATATGCATGAAGCATGCATGCGATGGTCTTTGTGCATTGTGGGCGGGATGTTCGTAAAACGGGATGCAATGTCGTGACCGTTATCGCATCGTTCCAGTTTGCATGCAAGTCAAGCGGAAATGTAAATAACGTTATTATTATTAATACGTCCGAGCATATCTTGTTCGTCGTCAATGTGATGCATCTCTCGATCTTCTCCGGGTTTCCTACGAGCCATCCGCTTGTGAATAACCCTTCGAAGAAAGCAAATACCGAAAATTTCAAGGAAACTTGCCGTTGAGCAAAAAAGCACACACCATTTCATAAATTGGTCCGGTCCGGTCAAAGCCAGACCCCCGGTTCGGCGTCTTCGGCCATTTGTTTGACCCACTTTGGAGTTTACGAATGGAATTTATGTCGCTTCCCATCACAGCCATTGCCACAAACCCTAATTGCCTCGGCAATCAAAGTCCATTTATTTTCAGTTTAAAAAGTTCCTTCAAAGTATTTTGTGCCGTTTTGCAAGACATGTCTCCAACGGTGCACCGATGGGGATGCGTTCACCAACTGTGTTCGATTATCAGTTCGTCACACAGTCGGATTTGGCTGCGACGAAAAAAGGTTTCGATGAATTCTCGTTTGGTGAATTTTGCCATCGACAGCTGATGGACATTTCACCATCGATTCGGTGAAGCTTCGCGTCTGGAAATAGTTGAATGCACAAACACTTGTCACCTCCACTTGCTTCTCAAGACAACGATTCCCATCGAAATGTACGGTCGATTCGTCGACTCGGCATGGCAGTGTCTTGCCAGCAATAAGGTCGGGACCGAAAATTGCTGTTAATGAATTGCTAATGGCGGAAGTTTACTTTTTTGGCATCCGGAACGAGTTCAAAATCACTGAATATTATTGAAAACTGATTAGGATTTTTCGTAGTGGAGTTTCAAAAGCTCTCCGCACAAATTATTGCTATTTGTCTCGGTCGAATTGCAAATTAATTTTCAAAATAATTTGTTTATGGTTATCGATTTTGTTCGATGAATTATTTACGGAAATAACGTTTGAGTGAGATGACGTCCAGTCGATTATGATGGTAACGGTTGCGAAGGCAGGGAGGAAGAACCCCGTTTTGAGTATTCTGGAAAATTTCCAAATTTTTTCCCGATTTTTTTTGCTGAGGAGTTCCGGAGTTTCCGATGGAACAACGATCTTTGACGAACTTTCAGCCGGAAAGCACCTTTTCCAAGTTAATTTCCGAAACAAAGTAGTCCAAAAAGCAAGCCCCCTCCCAAGTTAATTCTTTAATTCAGTCCGTGTCACCTTCCTCCACAAACCCGAAATTATCCAGCCAAACTTTTACGGTTCATCCTGTGCGATGAACTGTGTCACACTCACTCCATCGACCATCGTTCCCCAATCAGTCTTTCCATCAAAACGACATTCCATCGAAACAGCATTGAAATTCTACTAGAAATTCAATCGGAATTCCATTCGAGTCATCATCGCATTCACGACCTCCCCCCGAACTTCCGAGCAAGAAAATTAAACGCAAAAAATCCACAAACACTTTGGTGTCACTGTTTCGATTATCCTCGACTTTATTTACAAAACACGATAATTTAATGCGAATCGACATC
>JANSTV010062252.1:0-11833 GCA_027564135.1 Lestremia cinerea | reverse complement strand
GGCGAATGCATTCAGACTGCTTTCGCCGGAAAAATTGTGAGTAACTCCATAATTGCACATGGTGAGTGAATTTTAATTAAAATATTATGTGTTTCGATGTGATGCTCGTTCGGTGGCCAAACTGATTGCGTTCGCAAACGGGTCTCATTTGAAAACGTAAATTACTTTTCACCTCGACAGAATTCGTTGTGCATACTTTTGCCGTTTGCTTCGGACTGGTGTGTGTGTGCCGTATTCATTGCGGTTTCACGTTAACTTTTTCGCTGAAATCGTGAACAAATTTATTGTTTTCCTGTTTGAATTTGCCGGTTTGTCTTGGCTGGCAGCGTTTTGATTAATTTCAATGTATTCAGATTTGGAGACGTTGCGGGATAGTTAAAACGTTTTGTTGGCGGACGTTTGAATGTTGATACACGACATGGCTGGGCGCAAAGTTTGATTCTCAAGTGAATGGTGAGAGTGAGCGACCCTTTGGCTTCGTAGGATGATTGTGACAAGGTCAGCAAACTCGAAAACTTGAACGAATCGAAAATTCCATCATCTTTTCCAAGATTTAATTTTAAAATGAATTATTAATGGGATTTGTAATTATATTTCAATTAGAAATGCCACCGGGGGAAAACTAAAACAGATGTTATTTGCATAATACGGCTAATGACACTTGTTTATGGTGAAATCAAAGAGCGGCCATCGTTTCCCCTAATCCGCTAAGGCGCTTTTGAGGAAAATTCCTTGTTGAAATCGGCATAAGATGCCGGTCAGAGGACGGTTGTTTACCATTGAACCCCAACATGCTGATTCAACGTCACAGCGAAGTGAAATGAAATATTTTCGAGAATCGCTTGATGTGAGGCCATCCCCTGTGTTGAATGACACATTCCCGTTGGAACTTGCATTAAAAATGTAATTAAAAGTAATATTTTCGCATCCAGTTTTGGGGCTAATCTTGCGATTAATTTTCGTTTTGGATTAAAGTCCGATGATAATCCCATGTAATTGGATTGCTTGAACACAACCGCAATGGGAACATTTGAGCGAGAGCATCGGTTGCAGATGAACTGAAGCAAAGTACCTAATTGGCTTGCGGTTGAATCCGAGAGGCATCTAATTGAAAATCTGGGCATTCAATGTGAATCGATTGAATGGCTACTTTGAACACAAGATTTTCGGTTTTCGAGAAACCATCGAATTGTGAGTGGTTGCTGGTGACCCACTCGATTCCACGACCATGTTACCCGAATGGATGCAAATCAAGCATCAAATCCTGGTAATTAGTTTTTTTCCCATTCCATTCGAGCGACGCAACTTTCCATTCGTTCGCAAACGAAATACTCTGTATTTGCGTCGCAGACAGCAAGCAACTCCGAATCGGATAAATCAAATGTTTCACATGCAAAACGAAAGAAATAAAATAATCCACGATTAAACCGGACCCAACAAATGGCTGCAAACCGAAAACATATCGAATTATGCTGAATGCTGCCACTTTCAACAAAAACCATTCGTTCGCATTTCGCCGCATAACCCAACCATTATCTGACAATTACCATCATAATACAAAACACATTTTATTTTCGCACAAAAGCCCGTCATTTTTACAATATTCTCGGTTCTGAAGTTATCATTTATTTTGTGACGAAAATCATTTATCTTGAAATGTCATGACCGAAAAATGGCCAAATTGTTCCATCGTTCAGTCGATTGTTTCTGTGCTGGTTGTCATTGTCATTTGGTTTTTCCATTTGTTTCTACAAATTATCATGATAATGATTCGATTCTCAGTGACCGATGTCGGTCCAATGAAAGACGAATGATGCACGACCGAGCGAAAAAGGAAGAGAAAACAAAAGAAAAGCAAAGAAAAAGCGATCACAGCAATTACAACGATTATTATGATTCAGTGAGTGTGCTACATTGTTCTGACGCCGAAGAACTCCACTTGAAAGGGTTGTCGTCTCGCCTCATCGCACAGTCGGTAGCCGATACGGTACAGCGGTACAGCGACAATGCAAAAGAAAAATCCCATCAGATTGGCATCATCGTGGCGTCCATAATCGAGACGTAACCACATTTGCAATAACATCAACGGCGCTTTCGCCGGCAATCACTCCCAAGGGAGGGTTGCGTCGGGTATCGACTCGACGATAGTGTTACAGCTTGAATACAACGTCGATAGCAACAAACAAACATCAACTTGAATTTTTCACTCATTCAGTTGATTTTTTTCTCTGCTCATACTGCTGGACGTCGTCGTCCCATTCGCATAATCTAGTCGCCAATAAATTCGGCTACGGATCGGACCTTTTCAAACGAAGGAGAAAAAAACGTGGAAAAGGTTGAAGAGTCTTTTGTTCGTCCCGTGAATTGAATCCTTTCAACTTGAATCGATTACTTATCAGTTTAACAACCGTGAACCGTGAGCTCGATTTCAAGGTGTCGGCCATTCTTCAAACGTACGAATGTAATTCATTCAAGTTTATCTCATTCAGTTGACGAGCCCCTCTTAAAGCTCATGTAATTCAATTGTTCCGTAACCCCTTTCATCAAGCCAGTGTCATTTTACAGCGTGTTTTACTTCTTCTTATTTTTTTCTTCTCGTAAATGTAAAATATGCTTTCCTTTCCCAGCTCCGCTGCCGGGACATTGTTTATTATCATTTGAGCACGCATTTGCCCTTGTAATTGTACCGCACGGCATCCACAAAGCACCGTAAAACCTTCAACGACTCTTCAGCATGCCAAATTCCGTCACAAAATGAATGGCTCACATGGTCTGGCCTCGGAATTGTGCTATGCTCGTGACATTCAGGGAGTCGCAAGGGGATGAGGGGATGAGAAAGCGAGTGCGACGGACAGAAATGCAATGAATATAAAAAACAATAAAAGGAAAAGAAAAAAACAAGAAAAACTCCCGAAGAAAATGCTATTTTAATGCCAGCACCACGGCATCGCCCCGAATAATGTATTTTTAAATACGACCAAAGTCATTTTTGTTCATTTCAAGCGCTCAGAGCACAAAGCCCAAAGCCCAAAGCTTGAAATAATTTCACAAAATGAGGTTAATACATTTTCGTCGTAGTCGGGAGTCACATGCTTAAATGTAGGTCGGTAATTGCAACAATGATACACAATGCCCATATTCAGCCATTCACAAGCTGAATTCCGACCGTTTTCGTTCGGATGAAATTCATGCATATTTCATGCGAACGTGTATTTGGTTGTGTGCGCTTGCGATCGAATCCAGGCACAAGTCAAAAGCACTAAACGTGATCACTGAAACATCTCGACTCTCATCTTCCTCTCGCACAACCTCTGTCTATCTTTCTCGCTCTCTCAGTGCCCTTTCCCCACTCTACACATATCTCTTTATTGCATTCACATGCATTCCGTATGGGACGAGGCGCGTTGTTAATTATTTACATTTTAATTATTTTACACGTTTTATGGACTATTTTTCTCTCTCTCTTTCATTTCTTTTCTATTTCATTGTTCATTGCAAGCATTTTGTGTCGCTTCTTGTTTGTTGATAATCCTTGAAGAGTGTGAGTGAGAATGTGTGAATGCGATTCAGTACAAAAAAAATCTGATGAAAATCTTTAATAAAATTATAAACCTGAACTTGCGCTGTGGATTAATTCTGGGTCAAAGGATTCGTTGCCTATTCTGTTAGTTCCCGAAGGCAACTATTAAAATTCATGCCGTTCTTGAAGCAAATAATTGCATCGGAATTGTTGATTTCAAACGAGCGAACATAGTTTACCATCAAAGTTGAAAACTCGACAAGTTTGAATGACTGCCTGAGATAGCGCTGATTAACAGTCGCTTCAGCTCAAACAGACGATGATTTCCAAGTTTGTTCTCTTATCGCATCCGATGCGATTCATCTTGTCTTAACTTTGCCACGGCAATTCGCTGCTTTCTGCTGTGGCAAATTTTACATTTCATTTACAAACAAAAACGGCCGATAAATTTAATCTTTGTTTCAACGCCGCTTTCTTTTTCTTCCCTGCCCGTCGACCATTCGACTTGGTCGAAATGATAATAGCCTCGGTCATCAAAGAAAGTGTGATTGCCTGATAGCCATTCTGTTTGCCTTTAACATCTCGTAAAATACTTGATCCCTCATAATCCATGTGCTTCATGCGATGCAAACTGACTTTTAATATTTCTCTGATAAATTGAATTGTAGCGGGCACTCAGCTCACGGCGAAACGGAAAAAAAATTGCATGCCATTTTGTAACGAAATTAGAAAAGCGCCTGTGTGGAGGATGAAAGCACCTGATTCGGAAAATGGAATTTTCTCTTTTGTGAAGGTGTTTTTTTAATAATAAAATCGTGGAAATAATAAAAGGAATGAGTGACAGCTTGGAAGCCTCAGTGCGGTTTTGGCTCACGCTGGATCTGACATGAGACAGACTGGCCAATTTGGGTTCCAGCACTTGCCCGTCTTCTCGCCTTGCGTCTTTGAAGCTTTTCCAACTTTGCAAAGAAGGCATCCAACCGTTTCACACCACAATCTATCTCCCCTTCTTTACAGCCCGAAAAAATCCCCAGCAATTTATGGTCATTTCACGATTTACGACACCCCACCAGACAAACAAAAACTCGTTGCGAGCCAGATTTCATTGGCGCAACCAAACAGCCACATTACATTGGCGACAACAGAAAAACAAAATCCGCCACCGCGACTATCGTGCCCGTGCAACCATAACCAACCTCAAGCCATTAAGAATTCGGGCAGACATTCGATGGCATCGCCCTCGCACAATGTCTTTTCAATCGTTACAGAATCACGAGTCATTAATCGCTGTTTCATCGTTCGTTTTGACAAACACAACACACGCCATCGCCCAATAACACGCGCTAGCGATCATCACCAACACCCGCAACATTTCCTCCACCGTCGATGCAAATTGTAGATAAACATCGATGGCTCATCGAATGTGCTTGTTCGATCAACGGTGCTGTTTCATTATTCAAACAATTTCGAGGAATTTTCTAAACACAAAAAGCGCATCGACAAGCATTATGGTTGCATAAATAACTAATAGCAAACAAATTGCCGGTCAGTTGGATTGTCACCACATGCTCTGTTAATGGGACGCCGCACCACTGCCTGTGCTCCACGTCAACAACAAACAAATCAACAAACATAGTCTTTTATTGGTGGTCGAAAAGTGAGTGGTGCCGTCGTTGTGGCAGTGACCAGTGGCCAGTGGCAGAGTGACGGAGCGGAAGGTGAAACAGAACGGGAGGAATTGTGTGGTTGGTCTATTGTCGTGTGCTCGCATGCACTCCACATTACGGATTTCTCAAACACGGATTTCCATTATTTCCCATTTCACCCCCATCGTCAATTTATGGTCGATTAAAATGGCTCATAATAACGTGCACATCGTTTGCATTTAATATTGCCCATAAATGAATTGAATGTCGAATTGGTTGGTCTGCAAATGGCCGTATATTTATTGTCGAATGATCATCGGAGGCATATTCGATTCGAGTATTTTTGATGCCAGCGATTATTATTTTGGGAGAAAAAAAATTTAACAAAACATAGCGAAATAAAGAGGATTGCATTCGAAAAGACAATGCGCATTTATGGATTGACATTTGGCGACGTTTATGATTGCCAGCCCGTTGGCATCATCTCGTTAATAACCTATTTATTTTCCACAAAATGGGTCAATAAAACGTATGGGTGTTCGGCGGTTCGATCACCGACGACTATCCAAACAATCGATGCGACCAACTGCCAACCGTTTCAAATCCAAAGCGGATGACGTCCGTGGGAATATCTATCCGTGGCGGGGCGGAGTGCATTGAAAATTTTATGAAACTTACGACAATGCCGTTTGGAAACAATTCCAACCGAATCGATGCCATTTGGAAGGAAAAATACTGTCGATTTGGGAAAAGCACATTCGTCAAATCAAAAAATTAGACAGAAAATCGCCTTTTGCAACATTGAACACGACCAAATACGACCAAATCGGTGGTGATGTTCGAAACGACAGAGACGATTTGGCAGAAACCAAACCAGACCCATTTGCAATGCAATTTTTTTTTTTGCGCTTTGTTTTCGCTTTTGCTAACAATGTTAGCCGTAATGAAGATTCGGCATCCGGAATCGCATATTGATGGCTCGCTATTATAGCGCATTACGTTGATGATGGTGATTTATGGTCGATAATGATTCGAATTTTGTATTCGAATCGATCGATTCGGCCAAACGGTAACATTCACTACGATTTTTCGTCTTCCTTCAGAGATGTTCTACTGCAAAATTCAACGTTTCATTCGCAAGCTCTCCCCGAAGCTTCGTGCTCGGCAGCAGAGATCGTCGTCGCTTCAGAGGATCAGCCCCTCAACGCGTTCGGGCAGCCCACAAAACATTCGAAACGAATTTCCATCGAAACGGAAAAGCACTTGATTTCCGGCGTGTTCGCATATGGAAAAACAACAATCGAAAACAAACAATTTATCAAATTGAATTATCGATGATGAAAGGAAAATCAAACTAAATAAAATTGTTAACAGACGAATTATTGTTTGGAAGGGCCACAGCGAAATACAATGTTTTGTTGATTGTTTGCAATCGTTTGGGGAATAAATCGAATTGAATTGCCATTGCAATTGAGTTTTCGTTGGGAATATTGGAGTTCAACTTGATTTTGATGTGGATTTTATAGTCGATATCTCGAATGCGGTAGTGGAAATTCCGACGCAGCCGAAATTCAGTTAAGAAATTTTATGGCCGATGGCCATTCCCCGCTGGCAGTTTTCGGCCTCAAATCGACAACGGACGACGTTCGTGGGGTCTCACAGCGGAAATTGGAAGTCTCATCTCGCAATCATATTTTTCCAATTAAGGATTGCTAACTTCATTGCAGCCGTCAACATCTTGGAAATTGCGGCTTGCGGCCAAATCGAATCCGCACAAATGCCGTGTTGCGCTGTCATTGTGCAAAACTTTTCGACCGATGAGAATCAACACCAGCAAAAATTCAAGAAAATTGAACTTTTCGAAATGGAAACTTGCCGAGTTGAATTCACTTTGAACTGAAGAATTTTGCGCATAAAAATTGAAATTTTATGCAAATCGCTTGAAAATTTTTAATTGCCATCGGTGGGTAGTCGGAATGCCACCAAAATATCGCGATAAATCACATAAAGCATAAGAAACTTTTTAATGGTCGCATCGCCCCGCCAAAACTGACAGAGTGCGGAATTCATTAGAGTTGGCTGCGAGGTAATTACATTTGGCAATGCGGCACTCAAACCTGCAGGTACGAGCCATCAGTTTCCGCGAAATGTTTGGCCAACTTTCAATTGGAAATTATTTTTGATTTCCCGGTTGGTGTTGGCCGGGCATGTTCGTTTGTTTGTTGACGGCGGCTTGTTGCGGGAAACGCGTTTCCGTCAAAGGAATTTCCACGTTGAATGCGAAATGAGTTAACATTCCAGTGTTGTCTGTGCGGTCTGTCGGTTGGTGGAGTCGTCATTTCAGTGCAATTTCATTGGGGATGCCGTTCTTACATTCTGTTCGAACGAGTGATTTATGGTTGAATGTTGGTGGTTGCCGTACCGGAGTTTGAAACATCACTGAAGCGTAATGAGAGCGTGATAATCATGGGACGGGATGAAGTGTCAAAGGAATCGTTGCACGGAACGGATTACCATGACAATTCCCTCATGCAAACCAATTCACGAAAATCATTGAGCATGTTTGGCTCTGAGCCGAATTCAATTAACCAGGCAGATGTCAAATTTGCACTGAAACTAAAGTTGCATCGTCGAAGCAACCTTTGAAATGTGAACAAACAAGCGCAATCGAATCAGGACTGACAACCGAAACACCACAAATTCAATTAGAACTGAACGAACCCTACACATCGATCGTCGTCACTGAAACGGTAAATTCCGCTTACTTTGCCATTTTCATTCGATCATCGCTTCAGTCATTTCATTGTGATTCCTTTATCAGTCCAACGACAGCGTTCAACCGACGAGTTGATCCAACAAAAAGCAAACGCAGCATCAAAAACTATTGAGTTGAAAATGGCTACATCGAATAATTTGTACATCAAAAATCTGGAATCGACCACCACCGACGCGGAATTGAAAACGATGTTCGAGCCGTTCGGTCAAATAAGTTCGGTCAAAGTCATGATGGAAAATGGAATATCCAAAGGTTTCGGTTTTGTGTGTTTTGCGGATGGAAAAGATGCCGTTCGGGCAATTTACGCGATGAATGGACGTGTCTATTCAAAGAAGCCGCTGTATGTGGGCTTTGCTGAAACAAAAGAGGAGCGTTTGTTGCGGTTGAGCAAGGCCCTCGGCCAATTTGATGGGAGCGAAACGTCTACGGCCAATGGATGTGAACAACGAATCAATCGGGCCAGTGTTCAACATCGCTTGCATGCCAATTGTTCGAAACCAATGAGCGAAATCGGCAGCAACGTCTCCGATTTGGTCGTTCACAAACCGACCATGGCTCAGATTAATATTTCGCCAAAATCTCCGGAACCATTGCCAACTTTTGACTCTCCAACAAATGGCTCTGGCGATTGGCAAAAGAAACCAAAAATTACCAGCACTCCTCGCAACTCACCGAAGGAGTCGCCGCCGATTGAAGCAGGCGACGCAATCCAGTGTGACGACGGAAATTCAACAGAATCACAATTGGCAGCCATTTCAGTGGAACTCTACAAGAAGCTGTATTCATATGTGACAACACTCTATTCGGATCTGGCATCCGAAATCACCGACGAATTGATGGAAATGAAATGCATCGATTTGCTCTTGCTCATTCGCGATGAGAAACGTATGCGTGGGAAAGTTCAAGAAATCTGCGATCAATTGAACAACAACAACTATTAAAGACGTCTCCTGTACGTTTTTTTCGTCGACGCCCGACGGACGGAGGACGGAGAATTAAGTTTCATTTGAAGAATGAATCCTTTTACATTATTTTCTTTCTTTTGACTTCTGAAAGAAATTTGAATTTAATAAAGAAAATAAAAAAAATAAAAGAGAAATTCGTTTGAAAAAAGCTTTGAAAGGTGTCTTGCGAGACATGTTAATCTTGGCTCGACGCTCAATAAGTGACTTGTTCTCAATGGTATTTACCTTATGTCATTGTTACAGCTGAATGTGAAAGTCATCGTCTTATCGAAAGCAGCAGCGCACAAAAATCCAATATCATTTCGTTCCGACGGTGACGCCAACATAAATACACCACAATGCACTTACAGCAAATCCTTTGTGCTGAATAATCCATTCAAATGAAATCAAAGTGAAATGCATTCATATTATCCAATAAAAGGGAAATAGATCACTTTAACCATAACTTCAGTGCACAATCACCCGAAAAACGGAACAATTCCCACCGCACAAATATTGGACGAATTCACTCGAATTGCAGCACGAAGCTCGTTGGAATCCGTCGATGGTAACGAGAGGGTCCTTTACCAAACTTGCACGCAGATTGTGCTAAATCAAATAGTCGTTGATGCAATCCGAGCAGCATTCAATTCAATTGAATTCGATTCATTGACACAGAATGCGGTTGCAAGGAATGTTTTCCTTTTTGCTCGACGAACAATCGAATCTTTGGGGGAATCTCTTTCGATTCACTTTGTTCGGAAAATTGGTCGCATGGAAAATTGCAAGATTGAAAGTGTTCAGGTGTTTTCATATCGGTCACATTTTCACTGAGCTTCCATCGTGATGCATCGCTTCAATTCGATGTCGGTCTTCCCGACAAAATTTTCCAATCAAATATCACCAGTCCTCGTCAAAATGCCGACGAATTCGTTGCGTGAAAATCCCAAAAATATTCTCACAACCACCAAACCAATTCGCAAATCTTACGAAAATTCGGAAAAATCCTTTTCCGCAAAACAGAAAAAACACAGCTGCACCGCACAGTGTTTTGCCAAGAACTGACTTAACGACCCGTTTTGCCGGAATAGATTGTGCAAGCCGAAATGCTTTGCCCCAATGCGAACGTCGTGACATGCTCCAAGTTGGGGTGATTGAGCTTTTTGGCAGAGGGGAAAAAGCTTCGGATGAAAGCCATTCACAAAGTGATTCAGTGCAATTCATACGTATTCAAAGGGAACGCGATGGCACGTCAGTTATTCTCTCGTAATGGTGATTAATGGCTGGGCTGAGGATGAGGCAATCGCTCATTTCTGGTGATCTCGAAGAGGTTTGCTGAAAGAAATTATGAACTGATGATCTGGTTGATTCAAGTCGACTGTAAACGAGAACTGATAACGTTCTGTTGACTTATGAGGCTGGCGGTGCGTCAGACGATTCGTTTCGCGGAGGGCGAGATTCGTTTGAGGATGGCCATGATACATTTCGAAATCAATCATTTCGTTGAAGTTTCTTTCAGCTTTATTTATTTAGAGAAAGGCTCTACGAGGTCTTCTCCTCAATTAGACTCCATCACCTCGATTAGGAATCTCAACTTTCATTTCAAAACTCCCAAAATTCGGACCGTTCAAAATTCAAATTTGGAAAACCTTTTCGACACCAATCCAATGAGAATGTGGGTAAAATGGTTCATCTGAGACTCGAACCATTGCTGAGACATTCCGTTCTGGCCAGCAGATGGCACGATTTTGTCTTGCCCTGGTTCTTGTGCTTGTTGAATCAATGAGACTTTGCTCAATGAAAATTCCCTGGCAGATTCCAAAAAGGTCCATCAAAACGAATGAACTCCTCAAGACTGATAAGCCCACCAATGCTGTAGGAAATCACTGAGACAAACAGCCCAACCATCCTAGGCGGCTGCTCACTCTGTTCCTTCGTGTCACGTACTTTTGGCATTATTCCAGTGCCAAGCATACGCCCAGAAGGGCATTGAGGAGTTCGCTTGAATGAAAATCAATAAATGAATCTAATAATCCATTTAACATTTTTCCAATCGATCGCCGCTAGAAATTCGATGTCGATGTTACCCATTTCGTATTTCGTACGTACGTGTGGTATTGACCGATGTGACAGTTCGAACAAAGTGAAAAAGAAAGATGGTGGCCTACGTAAAATGCACAATACAAATATCCGGTCGGATTCAACTTTAATGAGTTGTGTCACATCTAACAAAAAAATTTCTCGTCAATCGTAAAAGTTCGATTTTCTTGGCTGAAAATCTCAATAATTTTATCAAATTAAATTTCTAATTCTGCAGGTAAATATCATCAAAAGTTGTTCCATTTGGTTTGAATTGTTATCGAAACGATTCGTCGATGTGAAAATGGCACAAAATTGGAAATAGGACGAGCTAAATTGTCCAAATACAAAATATCTTGAAGGGAACAAAAGCGAAACGACAGAAGAAAAATTTTTTTCTCGTCTTCGTCTTTTTCGATATTTTTTTTTTCGTTTTTTTTTCTTTCGTTCGGCTGGTCGCTGTACATTTTACTTCGGTTATTGGTTGTGGTAGCTGCTCAGCTGTGTGTCGACTGCGGACTCGGTTGTGATCATCTTCACAGAAAATTCATTGGTCGATTCTACACGGGACCCAACTGAATTGACAAATTTTTTGCAACCGAAAAGTAGGCGAGGTGTGTTTTGATGGAGTCCAACTGACAGACGAACCAAGAGAAAAATATTTATTTTGCGACGAGCATCAATGACTGCTCAGAATTGAGCAAAAGTGAAACTGAACATCGACGAATTCGATTGGAAAATTTGACGAAAAACACAGATTTTTCCCGTTCGGGTCGCATGTTACTGCTGTTGAGTGTTTGTGTGCATTCTAAAAAAAGATAAATTAATTATAAATTAGCAAAAAAATAAAAGAGCAACAACAACAAAT
>JANSTV010062241.1:0-11833 GCA_027564135.1 Lestremia cinerea | reverse complement strand
TGAGTTCGCATACAGACGCGCGCACAATTGCTGTGCGGCTTGTCGTCGAGGTGTTTGCTCGCACACAGACGACGATGCGGAGAGTGAATTGGCGAGGAGGCGAGCGTGTGAGTGCGCGCTCGAGCCGAATCATATGTTGGGCCATGGAAACCGGTATTTGTGAGAGAGGGAGAGAGCGAGTGTGCTTTCAACTCGTTGATGGGCCTCTCTCGCAGTCTGGGGGTGCATTGTGGCCTGGCGGGAGGGCGTCCAAGGGCTGGTGGAGGCATTTCAATTGTTTTGAAAACCCTTCAAGGGCACCTCAGCCCATTCACGGCGACCTCCCGAAGAGTCCGTCTGCAAGGTTCACTACACGGTGCACTCGCCGCGCTCGGTTGACAGACACATTGTTGACACAAGACTCATTCGGTACGGCATTCATCATCGCTCGGTGGAAAATGTTGATTCAGTCCAAATGACGGTTGAACTGATTCACGAATCGCATTTCGACCGTGACTCTGAGATTTCGAATGAAAAACTCATCTGACGCATTCGTTTGCTCTGCGCCTCTTCCGAATTCATTTTTTTGTTTGATGAAAATGAATTTCGATCAGAAAAGTTGTGCCGCCTGTGATTAATGGTTGATGTTTGGAGATATTTGGGGGGAACCTTCACGTTTCCCAGCTCATGGCGGGCGTCACATCGTTCAGCCCGCAAAAAACGCGCTCGGATAATCTCAGGTGCGTTGGGATAGGTCGTACTTTGGATTATCCAAGATTAGTCTGGATTATCCACGCAGGTTAATTCGAACAAAAAGAAGGTCGGTATTAGACGTCTCGTTTTTATTTCATTTTTTCTCTCCTCAACAATTCAAGAGAGAACATCTGTTGAGAAGTCGTCGATTCTTGGGGAAAACCCATTGATTTTCAATGTCGAAACTATTCGAATTTATCCGAGGAATTTCAAAGCTCATCACTTTTGGTTTAAGCTTGCAACTTTATTGAGCTTTTTCGGTTGTCGAGAGCTTTCCACGAACCATTGATTCAACCTAAACCGTTCACCTGAGCCGTCATTAGAATCGGGTCGAACTTCACGGATCTTCGAAACGAAACTCTTTCGAGGAAAATAATGAGGGAAATTGTTTTCCGCCCAGCAAATTGGCCACATTGTTTGAATTACCCGAGCCCATTACACTCTGAAATGTTTGAGCCAAACAATTTCATCAATTTGAAAAACAATGCCGTGCACTGCGCATTCCCTTCGTTAAAATTCAATCGAAGTCGTTTTATTCAAAATCCAATTCGACTAAATTGCATTTGCATGTTAATTCGCGGCACACAAAAACACCGACCGAACAAATGAAAAAGCAAAACGCAGAAAAAAAAGAAAATGAAATGAAATGAATCAGAATGAAGAAGGCAAACGACATCGTCATTTGTTTGCCGAGCAGCAATTCCATTGGATGGATGCAGAAGATGGTGATGGCGCCGGGGACGAGGACGACGACGACAATGACGACGCCATTCTCGATGACAGAATGCATTTCCACATGTCTCTCACAGAACGCATTCAGAATGATTTAATGGTTTTTATATTCCTTTCTTCTCTCAAATGACTCGCATTTGGGTCATTCGACATCGATTCGCCTCGCCTTATCCACCTCATCCCAGTGGATTGTGCATTCCCATCGTGCTCGCATCATTGAACGCAGCGAGCCGAGTGGAAATTAAATTAGGAATCGCCCATGTTTCCTTAAGTGCATTGCAATGTTTGAGAATTTCAACGGAGGTGGGAGAGGAGACTCTTCGACTTGCATCCACCGACGAGCAAGATCCGGCCCAATCAATTACCGCAAAATGCCATTCAAATGACGAACGCGAATAGTCTCGCGACAGTGCTTCAAATGCCATCGGTTGATTAAGTCGACGCGTCGTTTACCCCGCCGTAAACAACACTCGATCGACGCGAGCTGGCAATCGGTGTGCGGGACGATTAGCCAAAAATAATCAGCAGATGACATTTCTGTATCAAAATCGCAGTGTGTTGGTCGTCTTATCGGTGATTGCACGGCGTTTGTCGTGCGCGGATGGGACGAGGTTGTCGTTTGTTTATTGTTGTTTTCGGCGGTCAATTTGAGTGCGGGCGAGAAAACATGATTCGAATGAATGATTTGAATGTTTACCATTGTGCTTATTACGTTTTTGGATTGCGAATGGCAAATTGGCTGATTGGATTGTTTGGTTGACGGTTATTGACGTGCTTTCGCGTCGTCAAGGAATGACGCCGAGACTGCATTCAAGGTGAGACGATGGGTTCACGCCTCGCTCGGTGTTGGGTGCTTCGCAGTGTCATAGTGGTGGACAGTGCGACATGGATATGAACGGCGGCGACCTTGGAGATTCCTTCCCAAAAGAAACGCAAACTTACTCACGCCATCGGCTGTCTCAAAGGAAACATTTCCCATCAAACTGAATGGAATTGCTCACATTCGTTTTGACACTCATCGCTGGCGAAGCAGTGCATCAGGCGAACATCGGGCGATAATTCATGGCGAAATGAGCTCATTTGTGCTCTTCGCCAATCGACTCGTTTTACGAGCGAATGAAGAGGAATTTGATGCCGAGGCGATGTTATCATCATTGCGCGTCGTAACCTCATTTCCGCTTCGAGGGCAGATTGCCCGACGAGGTAATTTCGTCTTTCATTTGCAAATTGCGTTCAATCGTTGCTTCATACAAATTCTAGAAGCTCGTCGAGGCAAAGGAATTACGAGGAGGGGACCTTCAAGAAGAGCCGATTACTTCGAGCGAATCCACATCCGCGACACGGCAATAATAATAAATCTTCACCGCTGCTGGTGTTGTCGCCATCGAATATCCGTGTGCTTTATCTCTCACGCACTTGCTCTCTGTCCCCTCATGATACCTCGCTCGCTCGAATGAGATATCGCTCGCAGTCTCCGGGAAAAAACCGAATTGTCAATAATCAACTGATGGACGAACCGGAATGCGGTCGACCATTGCGTGCCTGTGCTGGAGGCACCCATCGAATTGCAGCCGATTGTAAAATGAAGGCCATGATTGCATTCGAAACGTGGCAAGGACTCGCATGTCTCATGTGAGCCAACTCATTGCGACCAAAAAAAAACTCGATGGTCGACAATTTTCACGAACGGGTTTCATCCATTGCGGTTCGACGCTCATTCCAGCCGATTCCCGATTGTCGGCTTAGCCCTTGATTGCCAACGTGCAGCATGACCGAGAAATAAAATCGAAATTTATTGCGGACTCACCGCGACAGTGATAACATCGCGCCACAAATGCATTTGTTTTGCACTCAAATCGAGGCGATAACGAATTTAATCGTTCGGTTTCTGATGAACGTCAATCGGAGCTGACGGAAATTCCGCGTTCTGATGAAATGCTCGAGAAATGATTTACTCGCTTTGATGATCGTCGGGGAAGTGAACGCCCATCAAATGGATTGACGCGCAGAATATCCGCACTCGAAAGCGAGCCAGTCATTGCGTCGCCGGAATTTCGAGTGCGAATTCCACGGTGGGGATGATGATCGCGGTCTGACACCGTTTCATTGGCCGCAGCGAATACTCAATTTTTCGCATTTTCCCAGGAAAATTTCGTCGGCAGACTTGAAGCGAAGTGCGAAATGAAAGAGACCCCACCAGACATCACCGCCGTCATGGCCACCGCCGCCAACAAAGGCTTATTTCAATGCACCGCAATTAAGTTAATCAACCGCCGGTCGCGCACACATTCGAACCTTTTGCCAGACAATGAAAAACGTTGTCACGCAAAATTGACGGTGTTTTTTTCGTGTCTTTCAGTGTTTTTTCCTCTTCTTTTTTTCCTGTGGTAGACGGTGACGGGTATAAAGCGCCCGGCAGTATGCAATCAGCTTCGGATCGGACATACTTTCGGCTGCGACCCCATCGTCATTCAAAGCAAATGGAATCAATTGAATCGAATGGCGACTGCAATTCGTGGGGATCGCTTGGTCAGTTGAGCGAGCTGAATTCAAAGTACCGCAACGTAATTCGGTAGGAAGAAAATTACCGTTTTTTTTTTTACGACGACTGGCGGCGAGTCCTTTTCGATGGACGTTTATTCGCGTCGACGACTTTTCTTTGGCATTTTCACGATTAATTGAATTGTTTGCGAAGGCGGAATGACGCAAGCTGTGCGAAAAACACGTATTTGAAGAGACGGGTTGTGAGTCGAGAGCGATTCGAGAGCAAATATTGGTTCGTAATCGAGAC
This sequence comes from Lestremia cinerea, assembly GCA_027564135.1. Taxonomy (NCBI): domain Eukaryota; kingdom Metazoa; phylum Arthropoda; class Insecta; order Diptera; family Cecidomyiidae; genus Lestremia; species Lestremia cinerea. Next base: position 7,578 of record JANSTV010062241.1, on the reverse strand, counting down.
GCACGGCTTCAATTTCGCGTCAAAAATCAATCTTTCGACCCAACACTGAATCCAAATCGCCAGCGATGATTTTGCTGTGTGCCATTGGCGCCAAAGCAGCGGCTCGAGAAAGCTTACAACGACCACATGTTTTGCACTCTGATCGAACGCAGCCAATGTGAACGACTCTCCACTAAAATGCAAAGTTCGGGCATCCGGTCAAGTACATCGAGCCGGATTCAACCGGACCGAATCGTCGTCGATCAATGTCGCCGAATGAGAGAAAACCGATAAATTCTTCCGAAAATTCAAGCTGGTTTGCAAATGAAATGCGCAACATGACGAGCACAGACACAGCTACAAGAACGACAAGAAAAAAAATATCAAGAAGAAGAGGAAGAAACGAGCGAGCAATCACATCATCGCAATGAATAGCCAGTGTGTCGATCGGTCGCGGATTTGCGCCAACAGCTGAGCATCATTTCATTATCAAAGCAGCGACGGTCAACACAAAACAAATGCTCGATTGCTGGCTCCTCGTTACGAATAACAAGTGTCGAGATGCGAGATAGCAGTGTGCGCGTGCGCATTCGCCGATTGTTTCGCAATTGGCGACGATTAGACGGGAACCATTCGAATAGCAACTTACCATTTAAAGACCAAATGTGTGAAGGCAACGATGTGGCGGTGTAGACTCGTCCCAAAGCTAAAGCACCGGCCGCAGCCGCAGCAATGTTTTCCTCATTGGTCGCTTGTTGAATGGCTTCAGCGGCCACCGGCGGTATTGATAAGCCAGCATTGCCATTGTGATGGCTTGCACTTTGGTGATGCTGTTGCAAATCGGGCACCGATGACAAACTGCGGGCACGTTGTCGATCAGCTGACGATGTGGAGGCAATGTGGATGCCCGGTATGGCCCGCAGTAGATTCAAACCGGTCGGTCCAGGATTGCTGACGACGTCCGTTGAACTGCTACTCGACGAGAATGTTCGAGTGCGTGGACTTTGTGGGCCCGAACTTCCGCCAGCACCGTTCGGTGTGCTCGCTTTGGCACCCATCCTCTCTATCAGCGCTCGTGCCGCCTTCGGTCCGTCTGTCCGTTCGACAGTCGGCGTATGTCTTGTGTGTTTGAGTGTGTGTGGTTGCCGGAGCGAAACCAACTTCTTGTGCAATCAACCGAATCGTTGGCCAATCCTTCAAGCAACAAGCACTCTGCCGAATTGGATCAATTAAATGGTTTTTCCATCAACACTCATCGCATCGAGAACACAATTGACTGTTTACGTAATCGACATCGACAAAACAACGGCCACAAATAAAATAATAATAATTCACGCGGATGGAACCACTCTGTACACACAACGACCCGAGCAATAGCAACTAAAATCGAAACAATGCACTTTGTGTAATACGACCACACGACGACGACAACGACGACGACAAAAGCACACAACAACGACGTATGACGAAAATGATATATTTTATTTCGTTCGTTTTTCTCTTGCTTCACGTTTGCTCCCGTCTATTTGGCTCAGAGGTTCTTTTTTGCGATGCGATTCGTTCGTAAACAAACAACAAATGACTGGAATGGAACCGACAAGACGACGAAAATATCGTCCGCGAGAATTGTCACAATTCGGCGATGGCTGGATATTGGCTGGAATCACCTTTGGAACATGTCGATATTTGTGCAATTACCCGTTTCAGGATGGGTTTTCGTGATGGATTTCGGTCGATTGGGCAAAATGTCGCCGTCAGATGAACCGCACGAAAATTGTGAATTCGATGACAGCTCCCGATGGTAGTCACGAAATGGCAACGACGTTTCTGACTTTGGCTTTGAGGGTTAATTGCACCGCACTTTTTTCTCGATGGCGAATTTCTGATTGGCTTTTTGTCGACAACAAAACAACGAGACGCACGTGAATTTCATTAACATAACGAGTTTTATGGCGAAGCAATCACGAATTTCGTAGTCAAAATCGAACGAATCGAATCGTCACTAGGATTCCATTTCGGTACGACATTTTGCTAAAATCTGCGAACTGACGAAACACACACGAAATTTCTACTTCGCTTTTTTTTTGTCGTTCTTCTTCTTCTTCTTCTTCTTCTTTCTCCTCTCCTTCTCGGGTATTGTGTTGATTTCTGTGTTGTATTTTTTCTATTTTCAATTTTGACAGAAAATTGAGAGCGTTTCGATTCTTCTTGGGATGAAGAGCGAGAGTGATGTTGTTGGTGGAGACGGTTTGAGGGCTCTTCGAAAAGGTGAAATGAATTTGGGTTTGATTGGGTCGAAAGGCGGTCGTAGAGAGGGTTTGGGGTGGTTTTTTTTGTCTCGCGGAGAGAGTGGGTGTTTCTCCAATCTACAAGTCATTTGAATTCCGAAGAAATTGGATGGATCGAAAGATTCTTTGAGAAATCTGCAAATCGATGAAATTACCGACTGATCGACTGACCGACATAACGATAAAGTCTCTCTCTCAAATCGACCGGTTGTTTGATGACATTGATGACATTATATAAAAATGGCAGCAGACGATCCACCCGAATTGCTGTTTTTCGACACATTTTCACATGATATTAGCGAGGTAATTCCATCAAAATAGCCAACAACCTCCCCTTTAGATCCGTCCGCATCCCGAGACCATCAAAATTTCCGCACGGACGCAGTTCCCGTTGCGAAGCCGCGCAACCGAAATATTGTTTGTGGTGTGACCTAACCTCAATCTGTTTGTTGTCATTCGACAGGAATTGAATTTGGACTTGGTGCAATTCCCGCAACCGGTGTTCATCCACGAAGTGCGGATAATCCCGCTGGGGGCTCGGGTTCAAGCTGACTTTCCCGGGGGCGTACGATTAGGTGCGACGAATCCATCGAAATTTCACATTGAATTGTTTGTGAACGATTTGGCGAAACCGGGTGCATCGACCTTTGAACGATTGGGCGATTTCGATTACAACCAAAATGACTGCATCCATTTGGACTGTTTTGTATTGAACGATCCGACGTTTCGACCGATACCAACGGATGGACTGGTGCTGCGAGGATGCTACACGACAATCACCCTGGCCGTTTATGGGACGTTGGCCAAAGGACGGATTAGTGAACAGGCCGTCATCTCACCGGCTGAACCAATTCCGGCAGTACCGGCGGCAACCACTGCAGCTGTGTTAGTGCCCGATGCTGATGTCAAAAATGATCCCACCGCGGCTGAGGTTGAGTGGCCGAATGACGCGTTTGTGGGAAAGGTCGAAGAGAGTGGAATTGAGCTGATTCTGTCACCACAACAGCCAGCCACGGCCACCACCCCTCTGCAGAAAGACGGTCCCCGGCCGTATGTCAGCCGGGCAAAATCATCGGAGAGCGAGAATTGGGATCGTGACGAGGATAAATCTGCTCGAAGTCCTTCACCTCGTCGACGATCACGATCGCCGACTGAGCGACGACCGTCAAACAAACGGGATTGGTCCAAGAGCCCAGAATATCGGCATTCGAGTCATCGACGTCCCTACGATCGTTCTGATAAAAAATTGACGAAATCACGGGACTATGATTCGGCTTCGGGTCGTCGAACACCTCCGCCGCAAGGTCGACCACCGCGAACACCATCGCCCGAGGAAATTCAGTCGCCGACCACCCATCGTCCGCCTCGAACCCCCGAACCGTCTGATCAGAAGTACAGTGCCCCGTCCACGGTGGCCAGTCCACAATCGAACATTGAAGATGAATCCACCGAAGCGGTGGTGACAGTAGCAGTCCCAGACGACGACGGAATGTCACAGGGCGAACCCTTCGAGCCGATTTTGAGTGACGAAGAAATGGGTGACGACACCTTCGACCAATTCGAATTGGAATCCGAGGAGGAAGACGACGTGGCACAGGAGTCCGCCTTGAAGCATTTCAATCCCTTCACCGAGGAGCTGAAGTCCTACCAGCCGGTGGCCGACATCAACACCAATGGCAAGGAGCTCCTCGAACTCGCGGGCAAATGTTTGATGCGATTCAAAACCAAACACGACGAATACACCGTCCAAGCGTTTATCAATCTGCAGCCAAACGAGGCGAAGGAGAATTGGGTACATTCGACCGAGCAGCTGTTGCAAATCTTGAATTTGATCCACAATTTGGGCGGCTACTCTTCCACACGGCGTCTGCAACTCATCAACACTCTGGCGCTGAGCAGCTGGCAGCAAATAGCCGATTGGCTTCGCATCGGTTTGAATTTCGATTGCGCCAATTCGCAACAGCAGCCTGGCTACAAGATTCGTCACATGAAATGCGGCATTCGACTCGTCGAAATGATGGGCGGCGATGGGTTTTTCATCGAGCAACTGCTTCGCGTTGAGAAACTGGACGTTTTCGAAATGTTGTTCGAGCTCTATGATCAGAAGTACATGGCGCTGTCGATCAAGCTAATGATCAGCAAGGCGATTTCAGCGTGTCTGGACGCACGACCGGGCATCGAGTTTTTCCTCGAGGCGAAACCTAAGGACGACGACCGCAACGGCTACCAGAAGCTCATCGACGCAATCAACACAAATCCACTGACTCGCGTGAAATTCGCTTTGCGATCGATTCTGAAGAAAATCAATTTGTTTGAATCGCTGCAGACGCTGTGCGACATCGTGACGCGCAAGTTTGTATTGAAAGACGACGAAGCGGAGGCGGTGGTGGAGGATTTGCAGGCAGAACGTGATTTGCTGCGCAATTGCTTGAATGACATTCTAGCGGCGTACACGTGGAATGCGCAGAGTTACTCCCAGCCGAAGCGGTTCCTGCCAACAGCCACGCGGTTCGAGAATACGCTCGACGCGAATGCGGTCAAATGCACCATTGGCGGTTTCCTGGCGTACTTCCGGCATCACGCGCTGCTCGAGTCGCTGCTACTGTTGGTGTCGAACGTCGGCACCAGTTTGGTCGACGAAGAAATCCTGAGCGGCACCTTGGACATTTTAGAAGCGCTCTGCCGGACTGACCACGGATTGGATTTTCTGCACGGGAATGTCTTGACCACCAACGTCTTGGCCAAGTGCTTGCTGCATGTGCCAAGGGAGGCGTTGCAGCTGGGCGCAGAGTCTGACGTGAATGCGACGAACGATTTCGAGAGTTCAGCGGACGAAGACTCGCGCATGCATTCGCTGGGAATGGAGATCTCGTACAAGGTGAGTGACGAAGAGGCCTCAGACGGAGCCGACTAATGAATTTCGCTCGGGTTTCAGGTGAAGGCCAAGTTCTATTTGGACGCCATCGCGAACATAACCGATGCAATGAAGAATCGCGACGAGCTGCTGGCCGACCATCTGCACGCGCTGTACAGTCTGGCGGTGGCGGGGAATTATGTGGGACGCGGCTACGTGGCAGACACCATCGCCTTCGATGGCAACATTCAGCCACTGCTAACGCACATCGAGCGCGAGAAGAAAGCCGTGATCACAGCAGCTACTGTGGTCCCAGACAGTCCTGCCGTGCCAAGCAGTGGTCCCGCGACATCGGCCGCCGAGGCTCTAAAACTGAGCAAAAGCCCAATCTTGAGCTACGCCGTCGATCTGGTGGACATCACCGTGCGATATGCGACCCGCAACTTGGAGTATTTGAGGTCGCATGGCGCGATGCTCTTGAACTTGGTGAAATCACACGACCATTTCGAACCGCAAGTGGCTGCCGTGCTGCAGGAGATGGCAGTTTATTTGAAGCCCATCGACATTCCGACCGCCTTCTCGTGCGACAACATCGTTCCACTGTGTGAGGTCGTCAAGAGGAATTTGGAGTTCATCACGACATTCCCGGCTGATTTGATGATGGCTTTGCGCTTGATCCGCTACTTGGCCATCCCGCCCGTGATGGCTGGCCACTGCAAGGACTCTGCCGAAAGTACTGGCGACGCTGCAGCGATGCTGATCGCTTCTGCTGGCGTCCATTCGCAACAACACGTCGAATTGAAGCACAAATTCGTGATTTTGCAATTTTATTCGAACGACGGCGTGGCCACGTGTGTCGCTGTCCTCGAGAAGCTCACCACATATTTCGCTCAACCCGCAATGCACATTGGCACATTGGCATCGCAGCAGGGCGTACTCGCCACACAAATCATCCTTCCAACGGTGGAGATTCTGCGAAAGATGCTGACATACGTGATCGAGTGCCGCAACACGGAATTCAAGGATTTGACCGCCATCGAACCACTGCTGAAGGCCTACACGTTGATGTCGCACATTCCATCGCAAGCAATCGCCGCCGATGACGCACATGCCATCCAAACGGAAATCATCCAAACTCTGCTGGCCTACACCCAACCGACGCCGCTCAGTGGCATCGACACCGAGTCCGTGCACAAGAGCCTGTGGACGCAGATGCTCGCCGAGCTAATCAAATACACGCTCACCAGTCCATTCACGTTCATGGCTGGTCTGGTGCTGTTCACCAATGTGTTGCCCATTCCGTTGCCGGTGCAAACCAGACGACGATTAACCACCGCTGAAGCATCTCGTCTCGTCACCGAACGGCAGCTTTGGTCGGCGCATTTGCATCCGCAGAGCTTGCAATTGGCCGAGATGATTCAAGCGTTGTGCACGTCATCTTATCCGCCTCTGTTGGATTTGCTCAGTCGCGTCATTGGCCAGCTGGCGGATCTCGCACCAAACATGGCCATTTTGACGGTGAAGGCCATCACCGAGTTGATTCTGCAAGACGCGAATCTGTCGACGACGACGGATGTGACGAGCATCACGTCGACCATCACCGCAACGCCGACTGCTTCGACGATCGCAAATCCACAGACGAAGCGATTGCTTGCGTTTTTGGCCAACATCCTGGGGTATCCTTGTGTGAAGGTGGGATTCCTGTCGATTTTCCAAGGTCGGATCTACGAATTTTTGCTGAAAGTATTGACCCCAGTCGGGGTCACCTCGCCAACACACAATCAGATGCAGGAAGTCGTGCTGAGCATTTTCCATACGGTTTTGAATGCGGAGATTGCGTTAGTGGCGCCTGGGGACGAAACGGACATCACAAGCGATGTGGTTTTGGCTTGTGGGTTGCCAGCGAAGGAATGCTTGCCGGGGATTATTGCCGCCATTTTGGACAATTTCTTGGTCACCGACGAGAAGTCTTACACCTCTTCCAGCCAGTTTGCTGCGTTGAAGGCGCTCACGCTCTTGACGGACTACGAGTAAGTTGACAATTACTTTGATTTTGACTTCACGTTAGAATTCTTTGAGGGGAGGACGGGAGGTGTTGACGGACGGGAGGTGTGTGTGAACCCAGTCGTCATTTCAAATAGCCTAGGCTTGCTAATGATTCCAGAAGCTCGAGTTCAACTCCAAGCTTCCTTCCCACTTCCACCAAAGCTCAACCGACCCCCCAATCACCTAAAACTTGCCAGAGCCAAACCTCACAAATTAAAAACCCAAAACCAATAACTGCGCGCATCGAACAAACAAACGAATGCTCTTCGTTCATCACACAAAGATATGAAAAGTTGGTTTTCTTTGAAAAACAAAAATCAGCGATCATCTCGCCCAAATGTTTGGTTTAGTTCGTCGGCGTTACGAAAACGCATGCGGAAAATGTTCAATCTGTCAGTGAAATTCCAATAA
>JANSTV010062230.1:0-11834 GCA_027564135.1 Lestremia cinerea | reverse complement strand
AGTCTTTAATTGTGTAATTTCGGAAAATGAAAACAACAAAAAATGGTGAACACAAGACAACTTGCGCGTATATTCAAATTGTTAATGAAGAAAAAAATATGAATGATATGAACATAATTATTATTATTATATTAATTATTAATTATTAATTATTAATTATTAATTATTCTGAATAATTATTATAAATAATATTGAAAATAAATAAATTCAATGCAAAACATCCAGCTTGCAGTCGATGGATCTTTCGAGATTTTTGGTCACTTCTTGGAGAAGCTTCGGCATCGACGGATCCGAAACGAGGCCGATAGCTCGAGTGGCGGACGGTTTTGAGTTTCATGCTTGTGTCCGAATGGATCGATGCCTCAAACATGGGCCTTCCCCGAGGCCTCTGGCGATGGCAAACTATCGCATAAACTTTATTGTCTGTCTCGATTCTATTTGTGTCGTTCGGCATTTGTTGCAGTGATTAGTTGGAATTCGAATGACATGTTACCGTTAATTATTGCAGTAAATGTTATTGAATCAATATTGACTCAAACTCGAAGTGCTTTGATTGTCGATTGCGCGATATTATGTCATTCGTTTGTAATGCGAGGCTCCGCTTGTGCAATATCACGGAGAACCCCCGGGTTGGCCTCTTAGTTGCTTCGGCCCCTGCCCTGCCCGGCAAGTTGAACTCGTCGCTAATGTCGTCGACGCGGTTATTTGCTCTCAAAAACTACAACGACTCAACGTTTCCGTCAGTGTTTGTGAGAGGCAAGCGGGACTGGAAAATGGGGAAAAAACAGAGACGAGTTAACCATGGGTCTGTAAGCGATGAGCAACCGATTTACCTGATTCAGTGGAGATAACCTTCGCCGTTATCGGTTCGAGAGCAGTGCATACAATGTTTCGGAGATAGCCATCGCTTGGCACACCATCACACCAACAGAGCTGCAGAACTTAAAAGCGGTCAGCGTGTCGAAGCGATTCCTCAGTTGGGTGAGCGCTATCAAACAGTTCGATGATGAATCAACGTGCGATTTTATCGGTGTTCATCGTGACCATTTCGATTTGGTCCAGTGAGGCGATATCGTGTTTCAATTGCGAAGGTGAACAATGCCTTCGGACGTCGGCCCAAAATTTGACCAAAGATTGTTCATCGCATTGTGTGGCGCTTTTCACTGGATGTGAGTGCAAGGCTTCGCCTCCGACTCGAACAACCGAACTAAACCGTTTGTCGTTTTCGATTCAGTTGCTGTGGCGAAGAAGGACTGCTACACCGATCTGACAGCTGATGAGAAAGCCATCTGCGATTCGGGCCTTGATTATTCGTGTTACAAATGCGCGACGGATCGATGCAACAACTTGGGACGATCCGATCATACTTGCTTGGTTTGCAATTCGACCACCGATGCCAACTGTCTAGAGGACCCCACACATATTCAGCGAGTTCGATGTGAAGCGCCGGCTACAACTGACGTCTTGTGTTTCGTCAAAGTTTGGGTAAGTACCCGTCGCGAGGAGCCTCGCTGGAGCCTCAAAACTATGACCAAATTGCTGGGTATGGTCCTGCTGAGCTTCCACCAACTGAGCTCCAGTAAAATCCATTCCGTTTGAGGACACGCCCTCTTCACTCCTTTCTCAGACTTCCGAAACAACCCGCGGCTGTGTGACAACCGCTCGTCAGCTCTCGGATTGTTCATCGAATCCGGACGGATGTTCGACGTGTGCAGTGACCAAGGACGGCGCTTGCAACTCCTATGAATATCCGGTGGGGCGAAGGAAATGCGTCCAGTGCTCGGGCCAATCGGGATGTCAAGACCGGAATGCGACCAGTCTCTCAGCGGATGCGAAATATTGCGCTCAGCCGAAGGACGAATGCATTTCAATAAAAAATAACGGCGAATTCAAACTATCCTGTGCCAGTGACGTCAGCGAGACAGAATTGGAATTCTGCAATAAAAACGTCGGCTGCTGTCCCAGTTGCAACACAACGAATTGCAACACCAAATTCCCGGACCTCCCGTGCTCCAGCTCCATGGTATTTGCGAACCTTTCAATGCTCGTCATTGTCGCCCTGTTCGCCGTCAGCTTGCAATAAAAATCTGTTTCGACTTTGGTCGATTTAGCAACTCGTGAAGTCGTGTGTTTTGTCTCATTCGCCCTGTCCATTTATCGAAATTGTATAACGTCGCTGATATTGTCCACGAATCGATTCTGACTGGATTGTTATCGCGCCTCTTGAGAAGTGTGCCGCCGCCATTTGATTTGGCCGGTAATCTTGATCGACTGCAGACGTGAATCGCTTTTGAAAAAATGCATTTATCTTTCATTGCAAATTTATTGATTTCAATCAATGGGTCGGTCGGCTTCACCGATGTGTTTCAAAATACAAATTGAATCATTCGTAAATAAAATAAAATGAAATAAAATAAAATACAATCTTTCTTTTTTTTAAATATAAATCTGAAAATCGATTTGAACTACGTCAAAACTACCACAGACACGACAAGGGTCACTGGGATGAGGAGGAAATTGCACGAAAGGTGCTTGCGAGTTGCGGTTACTGAATCGACCAGTTGAGCGTTTTGTAGACAGCCGACGACGGTATGAAGAGCAAATCTGCAAGAGACAAATGAAATTGACAGCCGAACATGCATTTGACTGGTCGAGGTAACCCCCCCTACCTTCGATTTGGGCCCCAATTATGTTGATGTTCTCCAATTTGCCCCAATTGAGGCATTCCAGTCCGGTCTTCGTGATGGAGCACCCGCGTAAGCAGAAATCCCTCAGATTTTCCATGAGGATGCTGTGTTTGGTGGTCAGCAGAAAGTCGTCGGTAATCTGAAATGGAACGGTCAGAGTCACTGATGTGGGTTGGCGACGGATCGTTGTTGCCAGGCGAACCTTCGTGTGGGCCAAATTCAATTCAACCAACGGCATATCCCTGAGCAGCAGCGAACTGCGATCGGTAACATTGCGACAATCGCTGACCGACAGGCTTCTCAGTCGTTGGCACTTCGAGGCGAGCACATGAATGACTTTGTCCGTTACGGCGTTTGTGTTGGCGATTCGAAGAATTTGAAGATTATTCATTAAATCCAGGCTTCGGCACAAGCCCTGCTCTGTGAACTCATAGCTGCTGGCCGGGACATCAAGTTCAGTCAAGGCCGGGCATCGCTCAGCGATTCTCATTAGCATTGAGTCAGTGAGAACCGTCGAATTCATGATCAGCGACTTGATGTTTGACGTCAACAACCGCGTGAATGCTTGCTCCGAACGAAATCCACTGTACAATTTCATGTGCAATTGAATGAGATCGTATTTGATCGACGGTGGAAGTCGCGACAGATCATAGTTGGTGTTGTAGAAATCCAGATCCCGTGAAACGGTCCGAATGCACCTGGAATGTTAAATAAAGGTGGTGAATTGGAGGTGGTTCTCGGTGGGTTCGTGGGGACACTCACATTCGGTACAATGACATTCGGTATTGGTGCATCAACGTGTTCCATTGGTTCGTCGCTTGGAGTCGATCCATGGCTGTTATCAAACTGATTGGACTCATGAAACCATTCCGATATGCACGCACTCCTTCAACTCAATTAATTGACCAAACCCGCAGAAAACAATGCAAATCAATAGTCGGGCCACTAGAAATTCATGAATTTGATTGGTGCCGACGACGATTATCATAACAAAACATAATCATTGTTATGCTACGCTAACGAAAGTACATTTTATTTTTGGTTTCGAGGAGGACAACAACAAAGCAACCAAAATAACTTGAAATTCTAACAAGCAATCTGTTGTTTATGTTTATTTCGGTGCGACGTTGTCAAATTTCATTTCGAAATGGATTTTCGAATTTCGAAATGACGGAATTATTCGAATTCGTAACTGATGCATTCAATGCCTTCAGTCTGATTCGAGATGAAAACACTGCGAGTGAATTAAATTTTTAATTTATTAATTTTTTAATTTATTAATTTATTCTTGTGAAGTAATTGTCAGCAATTTCGAAGCGCGTCGCGTGTCTCATTTTAGCATTGAATCGTTTGAACTGCGCACGGTTTAGTGGTCGAACAGATGGAGAACGGGAAACTCGGCATGCCATGGCAAGCGGCTCCGTAATTCCCGTCTTTGTCGATCACAATGATGGCCCCAAAGTAGTCTGGATAATATCCGGCAATGCGTTTTAATACTTTCTGGGCGGCCAGTGTGGGGGGATTGCCTGATCGGAGATGCTCCACGGCCAAAAACGAAGGCAGGAATCGCATCAGAATGTCCCCGTCGCCAGTGGCTGCTGCAGCACCTGCCGTGTTGTCGGCATAGGCTCCCGATCCAATGATGGGTGAATCACCAACTCGTCTGCGAATCGGTTCAAATTGAAGACTCTACATCGCTGGGAACCCCCCTCACCTCACCCGGGTATTTTGTGACGAGCTCCGTTTGTCGAAGTTCCGGCCGCTATATTCCCTTGCTTGTCAATCGCTACCATTCCGATGGTGTCGTGATTTTTGGAATTGAACTGATTGAAGCGGCTTGCATCATTGGCGCTAGTTGGCTCGTACGGGCCACAAGACTTCTGAGGATCTGGGACGACATTCTGTTGCGAGAGGAGCAATCATTCTGATGAGCCAATTATCGAGTTGTCAGCTCACCATCCAGAAGTTGGGCTGGCAACCAGTCGAGCGCCAAGCCTCAAATATTCGTTTGGAATTGGGAGTTATCAGCGATTCCTCCTTGAAGCCCATCATAACCGCAAACTCATCGGCCTGGTCACCAACCAGCATCGTATGTTGAGTGTTCTCGAGGACGTGTCTTGCCACTGCGATCGCGTCTTTGACTTTGCGCAATGCGGCCACAGCTCCCGCATTCATTGTTGCACTGCGAATGAAATTCTATTCAAATGCCTCCTGCGCATCGTTTGGTTATCGCTCACCCATCCATAATCATGGCATCTAACGTGGTATCTCCGTTCTCGTCAGGGCTTCCTCCGAATCCCACAGTTCCATCGCATTGCAAGCGCTCGCATGTGCTGCAGCCCACCACAATTGCATCCAAGGATGTTTTTTCGTCATGTTGGATTGCATCGAACGCTGATTTTGACAGTCTGATAGATTATTCGAACACCTCGATGCGAATCAGAAGCGGAAGCATACCATTGACTGTGGCCTCCAGGAAATTCCATGTGTTGATGACGATCGGTTCTCGAACTGAGTCCCCGCTTGGCGGCGATACACAGATTAAGAACAAACCAAACACAAGCCGGCTACTCATTGCGCACATTGCAATACCGCTGGTCGAATCCCTTGACGATGGCCGACAATTTCGTCCAACAAATTTTAATATCCTCAAAATCACAGCAATTCAACAGCGCCAACAATCAAAGCAAAGTGATTGAATTTTGCACAAGACTTTGTTTGTGTGTTTTTTTGTTGTAATAAAACGTGTGATTGAACTGTCGGTTGATGCGTTCAATGACGCAATCGCAGCGACATCTCGTAGCGTCGGTGAAAAGCGCAATGAAAATAACAAAATTAAAATTGACATATTCCCATTCGAGATCCATCTCGTACAGTCGGATATCAACAAGCTCGACTGGGACCCATTTAAAAATGTAACCGAAAGGGAAACTGAGCATCGCACAGCAGCTGAATTGGACCATTGAGAAACCGAAGCAAATGCATTCAGACGGATTCAAATACTGGCTGGCGTACAGAAAGAACAAAACGAGGTAAGACGGACATCGTGCCTGCTCCCTTACATCGTTTCAAGACTGGCAACGATTCGCAGCTATTACCGATGTTGCCGATACAAAACGCTGTGCCCGGGTCGATGTGTCGTCGAAGGTGCGAGAGTTCGTGGCTTAACCGCCCACAATCACCCGCCGGAGCCGGACAAAGTGCTGGTGGACAAATTCCGGAAGTCATTGACCCATCGAGCTGCCACGGAAACCGTCGACCTCTACACAATCTACTGGGAAGAGGCTAGTCAGCGGCATTCCGACGCCGCCTTGCTGTACACATTCAATGCCGCTGAGTCAGCTATGCGGAAGGCGCGTCGAAAGCAGCCACCGCAAATGGCTGACTGCTTCCAGGAACTGAGCGAGGTCCTCAAGAAATCGCATCTGTTCCAAATACGACGTGGAGTCAATCGTGATCAATTTTATCAGACGACCATCACAGTGGGCGCGACCGATTGTGCGGTCTTCGCGCATCTAACGACTTTGCAGATGCTGGGCAAAATTGATGAGCTACACATTTACAGTTCGTCCTACGATGAGACGCAGTCCACGAGGCATTTTTCGCTTATTTTGAATGCCATCCATTTGAAACATGTGAGTAGTCGTGGACGCCGAGACAATTGCTTCTGAGCTGATCTTTCTCATTCATCCGAACAGATTGTTCCTGTGGCTTACGTCTTGATGTCAGGCAGAACGGAGGCTGCATTCGTAGCGATGTTTACCTTCGTTCGAGAGAATCTCCTCGACCACCTCTTACTAAGCGTCATATTAACGAGCTACGATGCAGAAATCTGCGCAGCGTTGACTCTTGTTTTTCCGGAAGCTACCATCAAATTCCTGTGGCTTCGATTTATTGAAACAGTCTTACAGCAGATGAAGTCAGCTGGCGGTGAGTGGGAACGCATGCGAGGCCATGTCCTAGGCTGCTTGAGGATGTTGCTGGTATTGCCGCTGTTGCCGGCAGAGCACATCGCCTTGGGTCTCGACTCCATTCGGAGGTGGGCCCAGGAAAAATCAGTCTATTCCGACCTCGTGTCTCAACTCTGCTCCTGCGTCGAAAATGTTATTCATTCGAATGGTTGCGAGGGCTTATCGATATTTGGGCTGCCGAATAGCGTGTACAATCACATGAGCATCGACAAGGAGCTTAGAAGAGGTGTAGAAGCAAAGAGCACCTTACTGAGGGATGTCATTGGTGAGTAAACTCGTCGAAAATGGGTGAACCAACTTCTCTGGATTTTTCTTTCTTGAAAATGCCCTCAGGTTTCACCCAAATCGCTACTCGAACATTCGGAAAACGGAACCGATGGGCAAGAAAGATGAAATTGCCCAACAAGAGTGAGCAGAACGTCGATCGAATCGTTGCAAATGCAAACCAGCACTGGAATCAAACTTCAGCGCTTCTTAAAAACCCCCTGCATTTTCTACAATTGACTAGCCATTGCATCGACGAGTTGGTATTCCGAAGGAACCTCGAAGAAATGGAAGCGGAAGTAGAAAATGCGAGTGAGGTAGCGGGGACGTGCCAACCTGAAGGGGTTAGGGCGGATGTGGATGTCGCGGAAAACTCAGTGAATGAAACGCTAGCCATTGAAAGATTCGATGACGAGGACGGGACGATACAAGAGGTGATAATCGACGGAACGAGCTTGCATCAAATGGAAAATGAGCAGCAAATGTCTTCCACTGAACCGCCACCACTGGCGTTCTATCCAAGAAATGATAAAGCACAAAAGCCAATCATTTTCTCAGCCACTGAGCCACCACCTTTGGTTCGGATTCAGAGGCCCTCTTCGAGCTAGGTTCAGATGATGGAAGCAAAATAACAACAACAGCGAATGGAAGCAAATCCAGAAAATCAAATCGACAATCACCGAATCAACCAATTTAACGAAATGCTAAAATTTATTGCAAACATCGAAGATGTTTGCACTGACGAATGGTCTCGCTCTTATAGTTAAATCTAAATACAAATGACATATGTCGTCGGTGATGAAATCGGTCAAAGGACACGGAACGCTGTAATAGGTGACGTCGACGGAAAAAACAAAGAAATCAATGAAATTTAAAATTGGGAATAATGAACAGATAATCACGAAAGTGATTTCAGCTCTCCAACAAATGAGTTTCATTGAGTCTTTCCTTCAAGCGTTCGATTTCAGTTGCCAGTTCCGATTCTTTGCGATTCATCTCCAGTAATTGACTTTGCAGCAAAGCAATGATTTTGTCTTTGTTGCTGATTTCATCAATCCGAGTCTTGATTTCCATGTCTCTCGAGCGCAATTCGCTTTGGAATTGTTCCGATTTGATAAATTCTTCAGAGTGTTTCGTAACTTTGCTGGATTTCTCGTTGAGTGTTTTTGAAGTGGACGAATGCGGTTTTTTCGTAATGGCAACATTTGACGAAGACGGCGCTGCCGTCGTATGTGAACTTGACATTTGCATTTTCAGGGAGTTCAGTTCGGTTGTTAAGTCGGACAATTGCTTCTGCAATTCAGATGTGGGAGCGCCTTCAATCGGAGAGTCTGCCTCCGGTTGAGTACTGGACGCCTGACTGGAACCAACCAATTTGCTCTTTTCGAGAAAATCGATCAATTGGACTGTGTCTGGACGCTTCTTGTGCGGTTGCAATAGTCTGGAAAATAAATTGATTTGAGATTGACCAAATTTGCTGGGATTTTGATTTCACTTACTTCTTGACGAGGCCCACATATTTCTGTGGAAGATTATCCGGGAGGGTACCCTTGCGAGCGCTTCCAATGGTTTTGACTCGTTCCATGTCCGTTTTGAAGGGGATTAGGAGTTCCAAAAGAATGATTCCCAGACTGAACATGTCGCTCTGTGAACAAATACCGAGGTCATTGATCCCACTTGCGAGAAATAAGTCAGAAATTTGACAGCTCTGGCAAACCAAGTCCATCGGTCTCGGGCGATTGCACATCCGATTGGAAATTGGTGTCGGTGCCTCATAATCAATTTTACCAAACTTACCTTGGGATTGCATTGACCATTGAGCTGCTCTGGGGCGGCGTAGGCTAGCGTCCCCATGATCCCATTCGGTGAGTGCTCAGCCTGTAGCGGGCAAGCCAACCCGAAATCCCCCAATTGTACGTACATTTTGCCATTCTTCTCGCAGCCCACAAACACATTTGACGGTTTAATGTCGTGATGAACGATGTTCTGCAGATGAATGTAGTTCAAACCGTTCAAAACTTGCCTGAAAATGTCGATGGCCACCTCAGTGGCATCCCATTGTTTCTTCAAACATTCTTCCAATTGGCTCTGGGAGAAACTGTTTCTGCGAGAATATCTTCGCTGATGCGATTGCGCATCCGAATTTTCATTGCTGGATGAAGCCTCCGTCACGATTTGTTCTGTCACCGATTTTTTCAGGAATCTCTTGAAAAACTTGTTGAAATCATCGTATCGATTGCGATCATCTAGCCACTTGCGCAAAGTCAGCGGTCGCAATGCCATTTGAATGTACAGCGTGGCCCACTTTAACTTCAAATGCGGCTGAGATTTGTTGAATGTTATCGAACTTTTATTGGCCGCATTCAGCTGTTTGGATGCGGACTTTGTGTCCTTGCTGTCCTCGTTCGTTTTTTCGTTGTTATTGTTATTTAGGCCTGGATTAATTAACGCGCAGAGTGCATTTTCGATGGCAGCCGCATTGCTTTTGTGAGATGTCGTGTTTTTGGTATCGCTAAATTGGATGAAATCCGACGATTCATCGTTGTTTTGACGCTTCGGCTTTGATAGCATTAAAGAGCTGTTGACACTGCCGTCCTCGTCATCCTCATCATCGTCCTCGTCTTCCTCGTCCTCCTCTTCGTCATCGAAGGCCGACTCGAATTCGGTGTGATTAGCTGCTTCTGATGTGGTCGCCATTGAATTGCCATTTGGAATGGCTTTCTCCTCTGGATGGGCGCCCGGAATTGCGGGTCTTTGCCGTGGGATTGAAGCCTTCGATTTGCTCTTTCGGCGTTCGTTCAACTTATCCTCATTCGGATTGGTGAACAAAGGTTCCAACCAAGCCGCCTTGTATGGCACAATGTGAGCGTGGTTCAAACTGGCGAATGTCTTCACCTCGGCCAGATGCGACAGGACATGACTTATGGTTGTATATTTGATGGTAATTTTCTTGACAGCATAGTCGATGCCATCCAATTTGTGGCGGGCCCGAAAAACTCGACCAAATCCACCGCCAGCTATGAAGTTGACCTCCTCGAATTCCCGGTGGTAGCGCGACCAGGACATTCCTGTCGAATCAGTTATTGGCCACACTGACTGCAGTGTCATCGGCAATTCCGGTTGACCTCGAGCCACCGTTGCCAATTGATACAACGCCCGTTGGTATTGGCTCCGCATCACGTCGAATTCACTCATCATGTAGGTCTCGTCGATCAGATTCATGTGGTGTAACTGCACGCAAATGGACGAATACAAGCTATTCGATCGACTTGGATCCGGATCAATCATTGTACACAATTGCTGCACTAAACTCTCCACCAAAAGACTAACCGGTGCGGTTGGTTTCGCCGCAAAGGACTCGATGAAACCATCTTTCACGCTCGGCCGACTATTCTCCAGCAATTGTGTCGAGCGATTCAAATCACCCTGCATCAAATTCGACATCGACGAGCCATCGCTCACTGCAGATTCAAAGAAAAAAATTAATAAAAACCAGTTGGTTGTTTGGTCGAAGCGATCCCTTCAGAAAATTCTCGAAACACTGACGTACCGTCGAACGATTTGATGGTCTCCAATTTTTCCCATTCCGGGCCAATATCTTCATCGTCTGATGGCATTTTCGGTAAATTCACGCAATTCACCCGTTCACCAATCGAACATTTTATTCTTGCCGATGGGTAATCAACGACTGAGATTTGTTTCGAATGCGCTTAACTCCTTCCAAACAAAACAGAAAAATATAAGTTTTTTTTTATTCTTTTTCGTACAAACACACTAAGAGCGCTCGACCATTATCAACTCATGTCAAAATGGAAGCGGACGCACCCATTGGCCGTGGGATGTGTTTAAAGACTATTTCGAATTTTTGAACTCAGGAACAACCGTTATGTCTCACTTGAATGAGTCCCCCAGCAAATTGTCCATTTTTCGCTCCCTCTCCCTCCCCTCCCGATGTCCCGTCTTACCCGCAGCCCCAATGACATAATTTCTAAATGACAAACAAACCACTCAACGAGTACGTGCTCAAACGAAATCTGTGGAAAATGTCAATGGCCAAACTGGTTGTTTTATTTAGTTCATTTACCACATTAATTCACAATCAATGTCTGAATGCATTTGCAAATGCCTGACGAGCATAAAGAAAATTTCATTCTCTAGTAAGCAATTGCTCACATCAAAGACAAATTCAGAAGTGAGAGGACACGCAAGCGGTCAGGAGGGACGTTGAATTTATATAAAAACGAGAAAAAAAGAAAAAAACAAACAAAATATTAACAATTGATATCGTTATAAATATGTGCTCCGAATCTCAATACAGTTAGCCATTTCGCATCCAACCATCCAGCCATCCGTAGTAGTTAGGAGCCTTGTAGACAATGCGGCTGCTAATGTTGATACTCTGTTTACCTTAAAATTGTCAAGTTTGTGGATTTGCATCACTTTTTCTCTTTTTTATTCGTTGTTGTTTGAAGATGATTATGACGACGACGGCGGCAATGATGGCTATGAGGCGATGGCGGCGAAGACAACGGTGACGACGATGACGTTGATGACGTTGGCGACGACGATGATGATGGCGTCGACGATGTGGACGATAGCAGTGACGGAGACACTACCGATGATGCTGCGTCGCAGCATGACAATATGTATGGTGAAGTACATATGACGCTAGTGTGGCACAAAAAGCATTTATTAATATATTATATGCTCGATTCGACAAGACTCGATCCGAAATTTTTAGTCTAAATGTCTCTCTGCTCTGCACTATATTTGAGACTCTGTTAACCCATAGACCGGATCCGAAAATCCGTGAATAAAGGGGTTATTTGTATCCGTGTCGACCGCATAACCTTACGGTTAGGCAAGACGTAGCAGTAAACACTCGGAATTTAACCCAGGATACGCACAGCCC
>JANSTV010062219.1:0-11839 GCA_027564135.1 Lestremia cinerea | reverse complement strand
CAAAACCAAAACGATCAATTGACATTCTCATTGTGATCGCGATATTCATTTGAATTTCTAAGAATTCTAGTTCTAATTCATTCTCAATCAAACTCGATTTCAAAGTAATTCTCATGCAAATGTCAACCATTCCATTGCATTTTGATTCGTTCGATCGGCGACGTATTCCTGTATTTTTCTCCATTCCGATGAAATCGCAAATAAATGATCGTACGTCCTTTGTGCAAATTGCGATTAATTTTAATTGAAAATATGAAAATAACGTAAATATGGCTTATCGTCGTTTTCTCAATTCAATAGTTGCTTATTTACTTTGGAACGTTCCCAACGTTAGCCGATCGTCCGTTGCTGACGATCGTTTTGCATCACCAACGCTTGCGATATATTGTTGTTGTGATTTGTTTGTTATAATTAATTGACATTGAATCGCTGAGGAATAACATGTTATTGACAAGACAACCCAGTTGATGCTCCCGAAAACAAGATCGTTTCAGAGGGAGGCAAATCATGTCACTTTTCCTAAGCCTTTCTTTTATCAGCCGTCCATGCCATTCGGTGAATGGGCGGGTGAATGGCTGTCGATCGCATGATGATGTCATGCGTGATTTGTTCCGAAATAGCTCGCCTCGATCAATCGCCAAGCGAATTGAACGGTTTTTTTTTGTCAAAGCAATTTTCTTGCACAGACGCTCAACGTTTTGTGTGAAGAAAAAACTACAGATTTTCGAAAATTTGAAGCTGAAAAAACTCCGTAATCGAATTATATGTATGATTTCATCGAACGAGTTTCCATCACGTATGCCTTGCCGACTGAATTATCAAATAAATGAAGGACGAGCCATTAATTTGGCTGACGGGCTGATGATAACGAGGCGATCGAATCATTTGGCAACCATTGACCGCACACGATCCTCTATTAGGGGTAAAGCGGTGTCTATCAAATTGTCATTTGTCGGGTAACTGTCGGCTGTTTGTTCATTGGCCGCGACTGCGTTTTTATGTTTTTGCTCATGAATGATGGCCTGTCGAATTTCCGGTGATAACCTCCACAAAGCAATTGCCCTGCTCAGAAGGCAATAAAGAATAAGAAAAAAACAAGAAGAATCTTATATCAGCCATGATTTGAACAAATTTCCAATCATTAAAGTAATGTTAAACGAATTGGTGGTTCAGCGGGTCATGTGCGATTGTATGAGCCAATAATGACAGTGACAACAACAATCCGAATGGCGAAAACGCAATAAAAATCTTTGTTGTTTTTTTCTTTCGTCATTTTTTTGTGCTTTCGAAATTGGAATGACGTGCGTTTTCTTTCATCATTTACGGTGCGTGATTTGTACCAACTGGCCATTTTCGTTCATTCACAATGTGCGTTATCGTTTCGATGCTTTGGCTAAATAGCTGAGATCCCGTGCGTCGCCAAATTTTTGAGTTTGATCCACTTCCGAGGGATTTTCAGATGCGACATTTTTCACGAATAAAGTTGTTGACTTTCATTGGCCATTTGACAGCAGACCCTTTTCATTGTGGATGTTCGGAGGTCTCGCTTCTGACAGAATTATCTGAATGAATTGCAAATCGAAGCAACGATTGAAATTGGACGACGAACGCATCCCAAAGGTCAGGATCGCATCAAATTCGATGATGTCAAACTAAACTGTTTTGCTGTTTTGGTCGTTTGACATCAATCGAAATGACAGTTGTTTATTTCGTTCAATGCTCCCTTTTCAGCGTCTCAGTGCATCGTTTGTTCAACATCGGAATTGCTTATGCTCTACACGATTCTTCTTGCAGCTGTCGAATGTCAGATGGGACAGCTCAACATAGAACATAGATTTGGACCATTCGTCGTCAATGTTGATCCAATTTTTTTCAAAACAATACAGAAAAAGAAAATGGAATAATAAAGGTATTTAATAATAAAGGTGCTTTTGAAAATCGATTTATCACAGCGGAAATGAGGAATATAATTGAATTTGATGAATTGCTCTTTCAAACATCACCGATGACACCGTTTATCCAGTCCAAATAGCTTCCGACTCGAGCAAAAACTTCTGGTGAATTGAGAGCACCACAAGGATTTCTGCCATACGAAGAGAAGCCGATTTGATGATAGGTTTTTCCTGCGGCAGTGATAATTGGAACCACCAACGCACCACCGATGTCACCTGCAAGCAATGGCAATGCCCTGTGAATTCTGTTTTTTAATCATTGCATCATTAAATTGACAGACCTTTGCACGGAATGCTACCACGCTCCAAATCTCCTGTACAAAGGTTCGTCACGTTGAAAGTCTCTTCGCTGACAAAAGTAATTCCAAGCTTTTGATAGCAAATGCGGTTGCTCAAAACAGTAAGCGTGGCCTCATGCAAAACCGCCGTTAAATTGTTCTGTCCGGGCATTGATCCCCAGCCAGCGAAAAACGCAGTAACATTATCAAAATTGGTCGATTGGACTTGCTCGGCTGTCGGTAAACACACTGGCAGAATTGCGTCAGTGAATTCAACATCTTGTTCCAAATGGAGAATCGCCACGTCATTTATATGCTGCTTCAGACTATAGTCCGGATGAACGGTGGAATTTGCAATCGGAATGTCAACATGACGGGTTTCATTGTCCGTGCTCATGTCGTGCTCACCCATACGAGCGTACGCCCTGCAATTTAGCCGGATGTTAAGAGCTGACTCAGGTTGTTATTGAGTTGTACTTACAGCTTAAAGGTCTTGGGTGACTTCACGCACAGAGCTGAAGTTAAAACGTGGCGCTTGGATATCAGCGAACCGAAACAATGAAATTTACCGTTTGTGTAGCCAAGTGCCACTGTCCATGGCCAAGAGCCTTGCTTTGCATTTCGTATTCCTTCGAATGCCTCTATTGGATCGCCAAAGGGCTGTCCGCAATTGCCTGATGAAGAAATTTCCCACAGTAAAATCAATGACTTCTAATCATTTATCGGCTTCAAACCAGCGCTATCAGCGGAACAGATGAGTCCACAGGCGGCGATGATAACTGCGAATACAAAATGCATTGCTTTTGATGATTGATTTCGTACACATAAAATGAAACTGAGAGGATGACATCCGTTTAGCTTGTTTTTATATCCAAGACTTGCTTGAATCAATGCAGCATATGCGATATTCAACAACTGAATTCATCGATGTCGCAAACGGGGAGAATAAAGTTTGAATGTAGAACAGTTTGCATGGGGAAATCCAGATCACTTTGTTTGGTTCTGCTTTGCGTTGCTTTGCTTTGCTTTGCATTTCTAATGCGTGACGTCTTTTCGGTTTTAATTATTCCAACCGCAGACTGCGCAGAATTTATTCGATTCTGAGACTCGATCTTTTGATTGAATTAGATTAGGTTGATTCATCGGAAGCAATAGTGAAAAAAGTAACAAACAATTGTTTCAAATCAATCAATCACGTTCCACACACTGGTAAGTTCAATGATTGGATTCCGAAAACCTAGTGATTGCAATTAAGTGTCAACCAACGGTGCCAATTGCCGCCTCGGTTTTCGTGCATTGGCGCATAATTTGCCGATCGCATAAATTTGAATGAAATGTGTCAATTTTGACGAGTTTGAATAAAATTGAAATCAAGTTGACGCGCAAATTGCTCGTTTATCGTAACGGTTGCGATCACCGTCGATCTCTGTCGCAGAAAAGGTTTTTTCTTTTTAAATTCTTTCGATGCAACGACGTGCCGTCCAGCACAACATCTCCATGAATTATTAATGGATCTGCCGGATTGTGAGCACCACGATCGATGTGAATTCAATCATTGACATTTGGATATCCAAATCGGATTCGTAATATGAAATATTTGCATGGTGGACACGATTCATTCCGTATATCGACCATTGCAGCACACAGTTTGCAGTCCAGAGGGGATTATGTAAAAATCGTTCAAAATTCGTAAAGATTGTCGATTACGACGAAACTTTGTGATCTCCTCGCGCATCATATTTGTGGCACGCAATCTCCGCACTTCGACAACGACCATTTTCGAAATGATGAATAATATATTTGCTTTCAAGACGGTCCCAATCTACGGAAGTAGTTTTGTCGTGCATTTCACGCGAGACAGAGGTGATTTCGTTTTAGTGGCAAACGTTCGAGTGGCTGCAACTGAAGAAGCACTTGGAACTATCGACTCATTTGGATGAATTGCTACGCACGGCACACATGACCCATCTCTGGCATTGTCGATTTTGGATACGACCTATTGACCACATGAGGCCCTTACCGTAAGTCCATTTTTGCTTCTTTCACAATTTCAAGGCGTTTGATAATTGCCACAGGAAATTCAATATTCATTCGATGTTATTTGACATTTTGCGGAATACGACATTGCTTTGGCGGATTGGAAATATTTCCGGTCGTCTATTTGGAGGAAGAGCAGGGACAACACCGAGTGTTGAATGGATCACTCAGTTTACGATTTCTAAGTCTTTTGCCAATCTCGTGACATGCTTGAATTTACACATTCATTCATATTTCCATGATTTGAATGATGAAAAGAAATTGGTTTGAGTATTTGTGGTTCGAGTCACATACTTTGGAAATCTTCTCCTCAAACAAATTTTTAGTCTACATTTGGGCTACCTTCTCTGGCATCAAACGATAGATTTTATAATGCGGTTAGAGCAATCTTTTCCATACAAAAAAAAAAAACACAAAAACAACAACACAGGTTATCGTGCAACGTCATCTACCATCACATCGAAGAGTTTATCAAAGCGTCAAACCCACCAATAAATCAACAAGTGATGATGCATGAAATGAACTGAAATGCGGACACGCAATTACAATTTTTGTTTTCCAATTTCGAATGTTTTCAATAGTTGCACCAAATATCCGAGATGAAGAAATGCGAAGCCGAGAGCATTTCCCTCTCATTCAACATTCCGAACAAACTCAAATGTAATTGAGCCTCTGTGCAAACAAACCGTAAACAAATAAGGGGTTGAATTGAAGTGGTCGAAATTGAATTCGGATTTTGAATCACCGCTTCGCGGTAGACGAGATCGTCGCAGGACGAATCTCATAAATAATCAATACTCGCGCGGTAGCGTGCCCAATGAGCACACAATTGTCGAACATCTCTGTCGAAATGTCCATCAAACTCTGTTCATGCATTGCCGTCAACACAGAAACTCTGGTTAGACAGAAGCGCATATTCGCTGAGACGGCAAACAGAAGGAGAAGGGAATAGTTGTATGTCGCCAGGGGATATCATTTCACTTCAGCGAATCGATTAGTCGTCGACAGTCCATTCAGGAATCCATGAAACTGCAGCGATAACAATCTCGACGAGGAACATCGACACCGACACCGACAAACGATGAACGCGCAAAAAATTCAACGCAACCGTAGCAACAATTAGATTTGCAACTCGACAACGGAGGCAAATATGCCGTTCGCATGTGTAGTTGCCCATCAACTTCATCATCATAATTATAATATAATCACAGCCAGAGCATCGGTATTGGCATTGTGTGGAGCCACCTGCAGTGATGGTGGTGCTGTAGGTAACGGTAAACCCGTGCGTAACGAGGGTTTTTCCGATTGTATTGCTCCGTACATGCGTGTTTGAGTAAGTTTGTCTGTGTGTGGGATTGGATGTGGGTGTTGGTATTGCTTCCATTCGTCTTTCGTTCGTTCCGATAATCGTGTACTTCATGATTCATTTTGAAATTGATT
Source organism: Lestremia cinerea (assembly GCA_027564135.1). Taxonomy (NCBI): domain Eukaryota; kingdom Metazoa; phylum Arthropoda; class Insecta; order Diptera; family Cecidomyiidae; genus Lestremia; species Lestremia cinerea. The sequence continues at coordinate 6,132 of JANSTV010062219.1, read as the reverse complement.
CATTCGTTCGTTCCTTCGTTCGTTCGTTCATTTATTCATTCGTTTGTTCATTCAGCATTTTATTTTTATTTGCAATAGTTCACGGTACAAAAATCGCGACAGAAGGAAATATTCATGAAAAAAGTGCATTCGATTTGTCTGTCGAAACAATTTTCAAATCAAATTTGTTCATTTTTGGTTCACGTCATCCGTAAAAGATTCATTGGTGAATGCATTCCAGGTGGTATTGACATGATGCAATAAATTGCATAACAAACAATTGTGAACATACGTGAATTGAAGTTTAACAGGGAAAACGGCAGGAAGAAACAAAAATACCAACAACAACAGCAACAACCAAATAATAACGCATTGGAATTGGAGGATATTTGTTGGATTGTTTGAATGTTTGTAAAGAGTTGCAGCCAACGGTCTAGGCATTCGACAACAATCGCAATGTGGGAGTGACTTTGAGGCAATTAATTAGCAACCCTCGCAGGTCTCAGTAAAGCCATCAACTCAGTGATTCGCAAGAGCGACCGAGGAATTCAAAATGGATACTGAGAGAGATGACGCTAAGAGGTTAGTTGCTTATTCATTCGCGATAAGATTCTTTCGAGATGGTGTCCGCTCAATGCTTTCATCCATTTCAGGAAATCACGGAATCTCAGCGAGAAAAAACGTCGAGATCAATTCAATTTGCTGGTCAACGAACTCAGCTCAATGGTGTCGGCGACTAATCGAAAAATGGATAAATCAACTGTGCTGAAATCAACAATTGCATTTCTCCGGCAGCACAATGGTATGAGCATCCCCAAACGTATTGTCTACACGGAAAAGATATCTGCATTTTCATGCATGTGTTCGTCTTTATCCAAGCAGAGATTGCTGTTCGATCACGGGTGCATGAAATCCAAGAGGATTGGAAGCCATCGTTCTTGTCTAATGAAGAATTTACGCATTTGATTTTGGAAGCGCTCGACGGATTCATCATGGTCTTTTCGTCCACTGGACGAATATATTATGCGTCGGAGAGTATCACATCGCTGCTAGGACATTTGCCCGTGAGTTCAATTGAACTTTGAAGTCTCAGCACCAAAAGCTGATGGCTATTTCATTGCAGAGTGACCTTCTGAACATGACCATCTATGATCTCGCTTACGAGGAAGACCATTCCGATTTGTACAATTTGCTTTTGAACCCAAGCAACGTCATGAATCCGGCCCAGAGTGATTTGACCAAAGGTAGATTCCCCGGTGTCATCCCCCTGTCAATTCGAATGATTCGATTGTTTGTTTCTTTTTTTTGTAGAAAACCAGATAACATTTTGCTGTCACATGAAGCGAGGTGGCATTGACTATCGCGACGAGATTTCCTACGAGTTGGTTCAGTTTGTTGGATATTTCCGTAAGTGTCTGAATCGCAGTGTGATAAGTTGGGCGTATTTTGATCTGACAATGATGTTGATTTTCAGGAAGTAATATCGACGTTGAGAAATTGTTCCCACACAACAGCATCGGCTATCCTGGTGAATTGGACTCAAAGTAATGATGACTTTCTCGCTAACGCAATCGCTCCAATTGACAAGCTGTCCTTTCTTCTTATCCACTTGCAGACTCCTATTTGTTGGAACAAGTCGCATCCAGACACCTCAACTGATCCGAGAAATGTCAATAATCGATTCAACCAAGAGTGAATTCACATCGAGACACAGTTTGGAATGGAAGTTTCTGTTTTTGGATCATCGAGCACCGCCAATTATTGGCTATTTGCCGTTCGAGGTGTTGGGCACATCTGGCTACGATTACTACCATTTCGATGACTTGGAGAGAGTCGTTATGTGCCACGAAGCATGTAAATATCCGAATAAATTGTGGGCATTCATTATTCAGGTGACTGCCGACAATCCTCCACTCGATAGGTTTTTGTCGTCATCGCCGTGGTGCTTAATGCTCATTTGACTGAGGTGGTCTGAGGCTCGAAATCTACTTATCGCGATATCACTTTATGCAAGGGACGATTTCCAAGCACATAAATGATTCGAATTAATCGTTCGGTTTCTTTCTATAAAAACAATAAATTTGAAGTGACGGTTTTAACCGTTTTCATTTCATTTGCGTTTGCTCCATTCAATTTGAAAAAGTCTCAGTCACATCGTAGTCTGATGCGCCATTCACAGATGGCACAGTTTGGATGAGGCGATCACATCAATGGAATATCGTTTTTCATTGTCGTCTCATCCGGTGGTCGCTCAATCGTCCATTCAATCAGTCATTCAATCTTGTTTTTGTTTTTTTGGAAAATTATTTTCATAACTTCTCCATTTCCATTTCCAGTAATGCAAAAAGGCGAAGGCACCTCGTGCTATTATCGATTTTTGACAAAAGGTCAACAATGGATTTGGTTGCAAACGCGATTTTTCATAACTTATCATCAATGGAATTCAAAGCCAGAATTCGTCGTTTGTACACATCGGATTGTTAGCTACGCTGATGTTATGAAACAATTACGTAATAACAATCACAACAATGTTGATGGTGATACGACCAAAGATCTTGATGATTCAAATAGTATTACAGAGAAACGAGTACAAGCGAATTCTTCATCGTCCATGATACAAGCCAATTCGCCATGGAGTTCGAAAAGCTCTCGGATGTCGAGGTAGGTGATTGTGTGTGTGTGTGTTTATGTGTGCTTGATTGTGTATGGATCTATATCTGTGAATGTATTAGATGGTTTCGATGGATGCGAGTGTGAGCGACGTCGTTTCAAGGTCCGAATACAAATATATGTCAGCACAAGGCTGATTACAAGCGGTCATTGCAAGATCTCTGACGTGGTCATGAAATGACCAAACTCGTTTTGGATTTGGGATTTGAATAGAAACCGTTATGCCATTATCGATCGTAGTATATCCAAGTGAAAACGAAAATGTTGGATGGAATGCCAGTAATTGATTTATTGAAATTTTATTTCTCTCTTGCTTTGATTTGTTTTTTCTCTTTTCACGGTGATTTGCTTTGATTGACTGCGTGGCTTCGGATCATCAGAGGTCGCCACCGGCATCATAACTATCAAGGGAATGCGTCAGACTCAACGTCAATGTCAGCCGATTCGCCTGTCAGCAAACAATCTATGACTCAATACAGTTTGGTAAGTTCAATGTACTTGCATTGTTAGCCGCTCAATCTGATCATTAAGTAATTGCAGCGATCGAAAATCCGTCACGGACAAAGAGTGCAAAATACGAGATCAGGCACACAAGACCAATCCCCAACCGACTCTGATGTACGATCAACGGTCAATCAGCAAATGACCGAGACCGAAGAGCAACCATCGCCTTCGCATTCCGAAGTGGCTCTGCATCCAGCCGAAACACATCCCGAAACAGATGACCAATCAGCTGTCACGCAAAGACTGCAACCTCATTATCATCATCACCATCACCACCATCAGATCCGGCCGATTCTTCCAGCACCGCAAATCCTGGGTTCAACATTCATAGACCCGCAACAGTATTTAGCAGCGATTCCAGTGAAGCCCGTTTTGTCGGCTGGATTTCCTGCAGCGGCCTCGGTGATATCGTCGATTCAGGTAAGCTTTCACAATCCACAGTGGTGGAGATGGATCGTTTTCAATAGGCGTTTTCCTCTCCGATCTTAAGCCACCACCCGAATTGGAGATGCCCTCCAGTCGAACACTCATCCAAGATCAATTGCAACGGAAACACAAAGAACTGCAACAACGGATTGTTCAGCAGCAAGAGGAACTGCGCCGTGTGTCGGAACAGTTGCTAATGACCCGCTATGAGTTACTTCCGTCAATAGTGAACGTAGCGTTGCCGTTCAACGAGATGGCCCGCGGACCGGCACCACGATGTAACAGCGGGGGCAATGGTTCAACGGCCAGCGAAGTCAATAGCACAATAAACAACCGTACAACTCAATCACAACATCATCAGTCTGTCCACAAGCAACAGCATCAATCCAACCATCAAATCATTTCAATTAGCAGCGCCGAAACGTCTACCGCACCGCATCAACCTCGCGGTCAACCGGATGCAGACAGTCTGGTGGATTCGCCGACGTTGCGCTCGAATTCACAGCACAACGATGAGCCTGAACAGCAAGAACAGAAAGTTCAGCTGAAAAATAGCGAATGTAATCCAAATAACAATGCGCCTGATGATAAAAATTCAGGTCGAGATCGTTTGGACCTCAGTCAGAAGTCCAAGCGCGACAAGCACATCGAAAAGAAGCGACAAAAACAGGAGCCACAAGATAAACAGGAGCTTGAGCGACTCGACCCAAGGCCAGAGACGCCGAACAAACAAGACCAAAAAGCCAAAAAATCTGACAAGCGGGAGCCGAATCAAGTCGAACAACACGACCAGGAACACGAACAACCACAGCACCACTTACATGATCTCATCCAGTCGCGTCATTTGAGATGCGGAGATAGCACTCAAACCACCCAACAATAAACCAATCGGTCTGATTCGGAAGTCAAGTCTCTGACGGTTGAGGAAGGAAATCGGTTTGAAGAGTGCTTCACACTGACTTGAATCTCAATCCATTCTACGAGACCTTGATTGTGTGCCAAACGTTAAGATGATGTGTCTCTTAGGCAACACCTTGAGCTGTTTTTATTCTCCAAAGTGTTTGACTCATTGCTCCGAGAGGACACTCAGTGTGAATGAACGACTGTCGTAGGTCACAAATTGAATGCGTCGCCACCAAATTGAATCTGCCAATGAATACGGCGTCGTTGCTATGGGTCAGCTATGCAGTTCCTTTCGAAATTCAACGAAAAGTTCCTAAAAAAAATGACAGCGAAACGAAAATGATGGGAAACATTGTGCCGAAGAGTAAAGAATCCTTCAAGCTTAACGTTGAATGCCGCATGCCTGATTGTTTTGGGCATAAACTGGAATCGAATTAATCCGCTTGATGACCAACCAAAGACGTCAGATCTACTGGCGTTCCAATAAAAAAAATTAGCAAAAAAAGAAGAAGAAGTTTAGAAATAATTGTGTGATAAATGTTTTGCTTGTCTTGTGTTTTCCCAAAAAAAAAATATGTTTTATGAAAACTGAGAATGATATGAATTATGAATATGTAATTAATTATGGTAATATTTTGTAGCAAAATCAATTTAGAAAAAGAAAAAAGAAGAATAATGGATTCAGGACCTGGTAAAAACGCACGATCATTCAAGCGTCACCAGACAGCGCATAAATCATAGCAAACTGCGTAGTCGCATCAGGTTATGACTTCCGTGATTTAATGTGGCCGAATTTTCTAATGCAATTTTCATTGCTCGGAATGGACGTGGCCAATTGAGGGAATCGACAAGATCCGATTTTCTAAACGAACGATCTCGAAAATTATTCATTTTAGGGATGCGAAATCTCCAAGAACCAACTCAGCCAAGCGAGCTTATTTGTAATACATATTGTAATTTAAAACTGGATCTGAGTATGTAAATACGAGATGGCAGATTTGTGTCGGAGGTTGAAGAAGCTCTGACGGTAGAGCTAAAAATGAAAATGGTAAATAGATCGCATTTTCTGATGAGTCAAAACTGATGCAAGCACAAGTTGCATTTGTGTCGTTCCATGACGGTGGCTTTTGCTTTCAAGATTTTTCTGATGTGGTGAATAAATATGTGCTATTTGAATAACTTTGTTTGATTTCCGAGACATCTGTTCGTTCTGAGTTGATGGCGCCCGCTTGAAAAATTTGCTTTACTTTTGACAAAGATTTCATGGCTTGGGGATGATACACCCGAATTTCGGGAGCAGCAAACATCTTCTGGATTCACAAAATCTGACCATCGTCTTTGGCTGTATGCTGCGCATATCGCACCGATCGGAAAAAACTTCTTTTTTCTGAATTCGAGGGCATACTTTCAAAATGAGATGGTACCGCTGAATAATTGCAAAAAATGCGAGGAAGGTCATCCGAAAAAATATTCACAGCACAGAAAAACAAAGCAAAAAAATTCTAATCCCTCATCGCACGGGCGAAATGCGGACACCCAATGAATATCGGCTGATTGTTCGATATCAACAGCAACAACAATCGATTACGAATGAGGCGGCCGTAAAAATGCCGATTTTATACGATTTTATGTTTACAAACAATTGCGTAA